>JASKGN010011442.1:0-10727 GCA_030556245.1 Falagria sp. GC000072 | reverse complement strand
TATCTACTCACCAAATTTGGTTCAATTCAGAGAAGCCCTTTAGAAGATAGGTTTCAGGTTGTGTAGAACCCTAAATTTCTAGCATTAACTTTGAAAATAAATATCTCAGTGGATTCTAATTAAAACTGAAGAAAAACTAATTGAAAATTAAGAAAATCTAATGGACTATTTAATGTTATAGGTTTTAAAATTTTCCGCTGCGTGAACGCTTTACAATTTACGTTACAAACTGAAAAATTACGATTTTTACTATTTACAATAACAATCAGATGTTGTTGTCCGCCGTGCGAGTATGCAAGGTGATGTGTGTTGAAGTGATAAACATTGCAAATTCTTCAATTATAAATTAAATTGACTAGTTAATTGGACATATCAGGAGAGCAGAACTTTATAAATCTACTCACAAGTTAAATTGAGTAATTATTCCAATTAATTTTATTCGGTTTAGTTTTTAATTCAACAAGTTAAATGTACCAATAAATATATTTCATTTGTTGACATAGCAATGTTTATATGGCATATAACTAATTGCATTGTATCTCCAGAAGGGCTCAAGCAAATTGCATCAAGTTTGGAATATAAACTAATTGAACTGCGCTGAATAAAGTTATGAAGATTTAAAATTTATCCAAGGAATAATTATTAGTGATTATGTGAAATTAATTAGTAAAAAACTAGTTTTTTGTAAATAATTAAGAAGTGGCCTCTTTTTTTAATTTAGTACTCATGGCAAAACGATCTTCATATTTTTATGTGTATACTCTCAAAATTTGGTTTAATTCGGATAAGCCCTTTGGAAGATAGATTTCAAGTTATGTTGAACTTACATTTTTACAACTTTTTCTTTGATAATTAGTAGTATAAAGGGTTTCCATTAAAAATTTTTAAAAATTAACTGAAAATTAATAATATTATATGGACTACTTGAATCAAAGGGTCCAATAATTTTCTGGAACATAAAGGGCTCATACCTTAAGTTACAAGCTGAAAATTACGTACGAAATTTAATCTTTCATTAATAAAAAATAATTAAACCCTTTTTCCAACTTGAAACTTTTATAAAACGTTCTCTACATTTTTATCAATCTACTCATCAAATTTGGTTCAATTCGGTAAAGTCCTTTGGAAGATAGCTTTCAGGTTGTGTAGAACACTAAATTTGTAGCACTAACTTTGAAAATAAATATCTCAGTGGATTTTAATTAAAACTGTAGCAAAATAAATTGAAAATTAAGAAATTTTATTCGACTATATGATATAATAGGTTCTATAATTTTCCGTTGACTGAACTGCCCAAAATTTCAGTTACAAGTTGAAAAATCATGCTCGCCACTATGCAAATAAACAAACTGGTATTGTTGTTCACCCGGGAATATTGTCAAGTTAAATTCTATTCAAATATAATATCTGTAATATTTAGAACTGTAAATTAAATTATTTGTAATTTGATCTATCAGGAGCGTAGAACTTTGTGAATTCTGTCATAAGATATTATGAGTAATTAATGCAATTAATTTTATTCCTTTCTGCTAATGATTAAACAAATTATATGTATATAATTCTATTTGTTGATATAGCAATGTTTACATTTTGCATATTGTACAAATTGCATTGTATCTCTAAAAGGGCACAAGCAAATTTCACCAAATTTGGAATATAAACTAATTGAACTACCTGAAAGAAAGTTAAGGGAGTTTTAATTAAAAAAAAAAAGATAATTAGCAATAATTTAATTAAAATAATTAGGTACTCATTAACTAGTTTTTCATTAATAACTAACACATGGTCTCTTTTTTTAATCTGCCACCTCCGTGAAATCTTTCTCTATATTTTTAACTATGTAACTGTTAAATTTGATTCAATTCAGATAAGCCCTTTTAAAGACAAATTCTGAATTATGTAGAATCTTACATTAGTACTACTTTCTTAGTCTATAAATATCTCACTAGTTTTCCAGGAAAAACAATAAAAATTTATTTGAAAATTAAGAAAAACTAATCCTTAAATTGAACCAAAAGGTCTTAACATCATAATTATCCTAAAGGACTCACAATTTAAATTAGAACTTAAAAATTCCGCTTTCTCCTATTGCATATGACATATACGTATTTGTTACTCCTCAGGTACGTGGAATATTCTTGAATTTAGTTTAAATATTGCTATATTGGAATACAGCTCGATTTCGCCCAGCCACCATCCACGAGCACTTCGGCTCGATTTTGGGGCAACGGTCTAGCAAGCTATAGCTGAAACGTGTACCCAATCGGGGTACACAGCTAAATTGTTGCGATTAAGAAAAATGCAATAGCGAAATTTGCACCTATTCAAATACACGTAAACCACTCCTAAATTAAGATTAAATGTATAGTGCCGTTTTGGCCATTTAGGCCGTTGCCCCAAATCGAGCCGAAGTCGGCGTCCCGAAGTGTCTGCACGAAATCGACGCTTTCTCCATGTAAAATGGGCATTGTAGAGTTTGGAAGTATCAGGAGAGCAACATTTTGAGTTGGTATATTAGAAAACATGTAAATCAAAATTGTTCTTTTTTTGAATTTTACATACAAATTGTCAACTCTAGCGTGGTCTAGTTGCTAAAGTAGCTGGGTTTCGCCAAGCAGGATTCGGGTTCAATTCCCGGTACTGGCTTCAATTTTGTTTTTAATTTTTTTTTTCTAAATTATTTTTTTCTTTTTTATTTATTTATTTTTTAATATTTAAAGAATAATATTATTTAATTTTGTCCTAAAAATAAGACTTGGAATTACTGAAAGTTTTGATTTTATTGTATGCTTCAAGTGGTTGCCAAAATCGTAGTGAAACTTAACCGTCCGATCCCCTTGGTTTTGCCAGAATGATATAGATATACTACACGTCTAAATATAAAGAGAAGAAAGTGAAAACTTCAATTTTCCACTCATTTCCGATTTTCATTTAAGTCAATAGCGATTATTTCTTGTTTGGCTTTATTGTCATTTTGTCAATATGGGTTTTCTTCAATTTGAACCCTTTTTATCCGTTTTTTTCCTCAATTTTCTTCTTATTTTTTGAATGGTAGCTATCCAGAGGAATAAAACGTATTAAATTCTTGACCTGAAGTTATTTAACTGGTGCATTGTTGTGGGTTTTCTTGTAGTCGTTGCTGTAGCTATCATGAGTCAACGAACTGGAAAAATTGCCTTGATCGAGATGGGGTTCGTTTCGTCAAATAAGGGTTCGAAAATGAAAGATGTTAGATGTCGATTTGTACAGTTATTTTTCATTTGGAATTAAGTACTGATTCGGAAAAAGGAAAAGGAAAATCTATCTGAATTTATTTATAGATTTAGTGAAGTGGATAAATGATAAAAATGTTATTTCTATATAATAAATAATAATTGAGTGAAGAAATGTATTTTATTTACTTTATTTCTTAAATTTATTTGTTTATATTTGTATTTGTAATTTTGATTTAATTGCAAAAATAAAAGTGTGTGTGAAGTGATATTTCTTGCACTAGATTTGGTCATAGTAGGCACTGAACGTTTTTTGTTACGGTTTACAAGGATCACGTTAGCCTTGGAATTCTTCACATAAAATTTCATTTCACTTCAATATTTCAACAAGAAATAAATTCTAAATAGAGTTTAATTAATCCCAGATGAGTGAAACACATTTTTCTTGGTTAATTTATAAAGCAATTAGTAAATTTATAGCCCATTTTTACATTTCATTAAATTTCCACAAATAAAATCTTACAACATAAAAACTACGTAAGATTTACATAAAGATAACAACAAAGAAATAAGAAAACATAAAAAGGACACATAAACACACCTTTAAAGATAACCCACTTGATCTTGATTCAGTTCTAAGTACATATACTAAATATATACAGGACATCCACCAAAAAAGACCAAAAAACACATAAATTACCTTAAAACGAACAAAGAACAAACCGGAAAAGGATGAAACGCCGGAAAATAGAGAATCGAGGAAAGTGGCGAGCAATAGATACGCATGAAAGAAACGCAATTAATGTTGATGTGCTCGTTTCCCAAAGATAACAAAAACAAGCCTAAGGAAAATCTAATTTAAAAATTTAATGAAATAGAAATAAATAAATAGATAACACAGGCATAATAATCACAGAACTATAATTAAAATTTATATAAAATTTTAAGAAAAATTGTACTTTTTCAATAATTAAAATCAAATTTGTTTTCCTCTTATTAAATATATTATTTTCATTAAGTTAGGAAATGGCATTTGTCCGTGATTGTTTGCAAGAAAATAGATGGAAATGATTCTGGGAAAGCTTCAATTGAATGGATCTAGAAGGGGATGTGTCTTCAATGCTTCGAAATTACTTTCGTGTTTAATTACAGATCGCAAACTGAAGGAATTAAACAGGACTAACACAAACTGGAAATAAGCTAAGTGAAAGAAAACAACTTCAGTGACTTCTTCTTGACTTATAATTTTTATATGGAATTTAATTTAGTTTTTATTTTAGGAAAGGAAAAAAGAAAAAATCCTTGATAAAATTGGAAAAAACTTTGTTAAAACTTTTTAGTTAATGAAATTAAAAGTGATCATGAAATCAAATAAACATAAATTAAATTAAGGATCAAATACTAATAATAAAAGTGGTACTACTAGTTTATGCAGGTTTGGATTTAGATTTGAGATTTAGATTTGATGAAGCCTAAATAAAAAGGGCTGGAGTCCTTTATAAGTCTGAAAATTCCATTTAATCGGAAAAAGATTGGGGCTCTAACTTTATACGTAGTATATAAATCCTGCACTGAATACAAGACTTATAAAAAAACCCTTTTGTCCTTTTTACTTTCCTTTCATTTCTCTAAGTAATACATCCCTAACTTTCTCAATTTTATTGTTATTAGTTTTATTCCTTTTTGTTTTAGCATCTAAATCACAAAGAATAAAACTAGGCCTTGGAAATTAGGCACTAAAAAAATACTCGCCTAAAAAATATCTCAAGAATAGACAAATAAGTAAAATTAGGCATTTTGTACAATTTACAATTTAAAACTGAAGAAAAAATTAAATAAAACAATAAATGATTGAAAGCATTATAGTCCTTGCTGAATATATAATGTATTTGAAG
This sequence comes from Falagria sp. GC000072, assembly GCA_030556245.1. Taxonomy (NCBI): domain Eukaryota; kingdom Metazoa; phylum Arthropoda; class Insecta; order Coleoptera; family Staphylinidae; genus Falagria; species Falagria sp. GC000072. The sequence continues at coordinate 5,620 of JASKGN010011442.1, read as the reverse complement.
AATTTATAATCCAAACATCAGATGCGAAAGGACCAACGGCACAAAACAGAGTAGATTTTGGTGCCTATAATACTATAATATGTATATACACCATACTAATGATGGAAGCTGAATTTAGTCCTTCCACTCGGAAGCCAGATGTGAGTATGCCACTTAAAATTCCAGCAAATGGATTTTAATTATTCATCGTTTGTTTTACCCTGCTTTAGCTGTCATAATGTACCAGTTTCTGTTTCACTTTCTGGAAATTCAAACGGAAAAAAAATTTTGTTTCTGTTTAAATTTATTTTTGTAATATTTACTGACTTTATTATTTAATAAGTAAAAATTCCTAACTTAATTTTCAGGAAAAAATTATTGAATTAAAATTTAAAAAGTTTTATGATAGATGTCTCAATGAGTTTAAGAAATAAAATTTAGTAACTTAGTAATTCTTATAAAATTTAAAATTAATTAATTAATATTCTGGGTCAAATTTTATTTAAGAAAAAAAGAAATGAATTGGAGAAGAAAATTATTTTTTTTGATTGGATTTCTCCGGATATTTCATTATGTTACATAAAGCACACCGGATGCCTAAAATAAATTGAAATGAAGATGAAGTAATCAAAATAGTAATCAAATAAATAATGAATACGAATGCTCTTAATCGATTCTTTTCTTTCTTTTTAGGTTGAGTTGTTTCTTCAGAAAGTTTTTTTTATTTTAAATTTGTTCTTTTAGTAAGCAAAATATCAGAGCAGATTTTTATAAAATTTAGTGTCACTTTAATGCGTGACAAATTCTCATCGGAAAGTGAAAGTGAAAAAGTGATTAATACAGTTTACACTTCCCATAAATCTTATGTAATAATTAAGTGTCAATATTATAAAAATATCGAGTTATTTAAATTTTGCTATTTTTCCCAAAATTTTAGAGTTTTACAATAATTTTTTAGATCTCCATTTATAACATTATACAATTCACCAATTAAAATCTCATTTCAATTTAATCTAATGGAAATAAATTGCTTTTAAATTAAAATATTTTTTTAAAAAGAAAATATTTATTCTCTAGGTAAATTATTTAAAAAAATATTTACATTTGACTGCATTCAAAATAGAACTTTATCCAGAAAGATTTCCCATCAAAGATTTCCACGAATGCATGAACTCGCAAATTGCAAAACGCAATTTTGTTTGAGTATAGGAAATCGTGGGTGAATTTCATGTTTACGAAAGCTTTAACTAAACGATTACGATTACGATTCGAATTAAACTTATTATACAAGGAGATTAACATGCAATTCAAATTTAAATTGTCAACAAATTCAGAAGTAAAATTACATTTTAAATTAGAAAATTATTAGTGAATTATAATTTATCCTTAAAGGAAAAATATTTTTTCATATTCGATCAGATTTTAAATATTAAAGGGAAATTTGATAAATGTTTTCGATAACACTATGAAACAGTTTGAAACCATGTAAATTGCATGTTGTTGCTGAATTTGCTATTAAAGCATCACGTCGGATTATATTTGGCACGAAACTCGCATTTGCATTAGCATTGAATGATTGAATGATTGATTGATCGATTATCACGTGTGGTTTAATAATTTCTATATTGACCATGTATGTAATTATGTATTTAGAATCTATTTGATGATCAAATTATAAAGAAAAAAATTATTTTTTAAATCAATTAATAAATATAGGAATTGAAAAAATTATGGAAAAACTAAAGATATATTGAGTTAAATAAAGTTGAAAATAGAATAAAAGTTTGTATGAGTGTAATAAAAAAGAAAAATGATAAAAAACGAGGAAGAGTCACAAGAAAAATTAGAAGAAGCAAGAAAGAAGAAGAAAAGAAAAGAAAAAGTTTAAGTACCTAATGGAAAATCGTCTTAACTGCATGTTATTTGTTCTAAGAAAAAAAAAAAAAGAAAAAGAGAAAGAAAAAGGAAAATGAGTGAAGTTCGTCGTTTAATAAGAAAATGCCTTTATTCATTATTTACGAGCTACGATTGTGATGAGATATAAAATTGTAGCTGTTAAGTTGTCATCGTTTTTTAAGATCATAAATCTTCTCAGTTTCAAGGAATTTATGGAACTAATATAAAAAAGTATCTAATAAGAATCGAAATAAAAAAGAAAAATATTTCTTTCTTTCGATCGATATGGGCTAGGAAGTTTAACTTCCGAGAACTAGTCTTGGGAAGTTCAAGTACCGGCTTGTGTATTACAAATTTGAGCAGCGGTCATACCCAACTAACGTAAAAAAACCTTCAAAGGTAACTTTAAACGTCGTCTTAGGAAGTAACGCTTCCCAAACTTTTCTGTTACTTTCTCCTATAAAATATATCATCACCAAAGATATTTAATATTTCATGTTCATTTCCAATCGAAATAATTAGAAAATCAATAGCTTCAACTTGGGTTAGAAGCATTAAGGGAAAATTTGAAAATCCGCATTTAACCAGATTGTGGTTAAAGCAAAATCCAATTTCTCGTTGCTAGAATTCCAATTTATTTGTACAATAATCAATATGTGCTGATTGTGGCAGTAGGATTTGCAATTTTATTTTTAAAAATTTAGTTTTAAAAATTTCAAAATTTAATTTACAAATTTTTGAATGGTATTCATTGCAATGTGAAGAACCTTGAATATAATGATAATATTAATTGGCAAATGATAAAAACCGAAATATTTGTGTGATAAAACATAATAACATTTTAGTTATTAAAAATTATTAGTAAGTAACATATTCATAATTATATATTTTGTTATCTACGAGTATACCAACAAACAAATTAAAACAAAGTAAATATTATCAATTTAAAGTTATGAAGTTATCTATTTAAAGTTATGAATAGAATTATAGAATTAAAACTAAACAAACAATAAAATTCCCGACACCACAAAAACAATAATTAAATTTAAAAATTTCTTAAATGAAATTAATTACCCTCCTTTTAATAATTTTAATTCATTCGCACATTTAAGAATCTGCTTCCAAGCAAATTCCACATCCTCACTTCGAGTAGAATAATTAACCACAAATCTAATCATGTATTTCTCTTGGAATCGACAAGGTGTAAGCATAATCCTCTTCTGATCATTAATTCTGCATCGTAACCTTTCCGTATCTTCATTCCCAGATCTTAATCTAAAAGTAACCATCCCCAAAGCAGAAGTAACAACTTCGAATGAATCATCCGATCGAATCAACTTCTCCATAAATTTCCCAAGAAACACATGTCGTCGAATCATACTTTGAACACCATCCAATCCATAAGATTTCAAGACCATCCATACTTTCAATGCCCGAAATTTGCGCCCAGTTCCAATTTGCATATCGGTAAAATCTTTGGTTTTACTCATATATTCATGTTTCAAATAAAATTTATCAACGCTCAAAGAATCTTCCAAATAATTTCTGTTTTTTAACCAAAATGCAACCACATCGTAAGACATATACATCCATTTATGTAATCCCACACCAAAAGATTCTGCATTTTCTAAACCTTTGGCTAAAAAGTCGAATTCTGGACAAACTAATGCCGAGCCTGCATAAGCAGCATCTACATGTAACCAAATCGCATGCTCTTTACAAACTTCTCCTAATTCTGAGACATTGTCAAAGGAGCAAATTGTTGTAGTGCCTAAAGTTGCAACCACAAAGAATGGAAAAAATCCCTCGTTTAAATCGTTTTCAATTTGAGATTTTAAATGATATCCACGTACGGATCCTTGATTATCTGTTGGTAATGCTCGCATTTGTACACCTGCTATAAGTCCTGCCTTTTCAACTGAGAAATGGGCCTGTTCCGAACCATACGCTACTAATTTCGAAGCTAAAATGTTTTCTGGAATTTCTGGATGGATTAATTTTAGGCGTTTTAAACTGCGTTTTCGGGCTGCTACTAATGATAATAACGTTGTTTCACCTGAAGTTGTCTAAAAAGAAATTTTTTTATGAAAAATTTTTTTGAAAAAATTTAAATTAAAATGTTAATTTAATTGTTACTTGAATACATCCTCCACCAAGAGTTTCAGGTGTGGAAAGAAATTCTTTTGGGAGATTCATTGTTTGGGCAAGCCAATTTAGTACAATATGTTCAAGTTCAATACTTGCTGGACATGCTTCCTAAAAGAAATTTTTAAATTTAAAATTTTTTTAATGCAAAGAAAAATTTAGATATTTTTTACCCAGTTAACATCGACAGTATTTAAAGCTGCAATTAACAATTCACTAATTATAGTTGCATATGAAAATCCCGCGGGGAAATAAGCATGGAAATGTGGCGAATTCCAATGGACAATTCCAGGTAAAATTTTGTTTTGGAACTCTTGGAAAATTGTGTTGAAATCTGTTGGTTCTTCAGGAAAATTTTCTTCTACCAGTTCTTTTAAAAATCCTGGTTGTACCTTTGTTAATACCGGTCTAAATAAATAAAATTTTAAAATTTTAAAAATTTAAAACTTTTTATAAACTAAAAAATATATTTTTTAAATATAGTAATGTAGGTAGTCATTTCTAATGTTTTTTAACATGGCAAATCTAAAAATTTAAAAATCTAATCGATATCTTTAACGGTTTTAGAATTATTAGAAAATTTTAATTTTCAAAAAATTACTTGAAACTAAACAAAAATAAATTAATACTCACTTGTGTCGAATGTTTTTCATATATTGAACAATAAAATTTGAAATAGTAGAAAGCGATTGGGAAAACTGAATGTCGTCCATGTCGAAAACAAGTGTAAACTGTGAATGTTTAGTGTGGAATGACAGCCAGCTATATATTTGAATAGTTTTCAGCATTTTTACACTAGACAATGTATAGTTTCATTATCATTTATTGATAAGGCTTAATAATTTCATATAATCAGCAACATTGACTACGCAAATTAGAGTAAGTGTTGCTTCTTTATTTATTTATTGTAATTTTATATTAATATTAATTAGTAACGTGAAATTATTAGTAAAGAATTATTGTTAGTTGTTTCAATAAACTTCTTTTGTACGTTTGATATCAATAATTTGTTTAAGATTATAAGAAACGAAGGTTAAAAGTTATTGTATTTTATTCAAGTTCAACAGTAAATAAAGTTAATTAACTTATTTTATTATAATTTTTTTATAAATATATTTTTTATAATAAATTTTTACTATTTGCATTGTAATACGTCAATCACGTTGCAATATTGATATTGAAAGTATTGTATTGTCCTTATACCAAGGTTTTAATTTATTAAATTAATAAATTTAAATTTGCAATTGTTTAAAATATTTAAAATTAGGATTAGGATAGTCAAAACAAGTTAAAAACATATAAAATTTATATTCAAAATTATTTATTATTTTTAGTAATATATTAGATTTTTTTATTATCACAAGTGGTAAAATTAGGCTAAAATTTGCAATTTAAATTTAAATTTTATTGGCTTGTAATGACGTGATCAGAAAAGCGGCTGACGTCACACAGTAGCACGGCACGATGGGCTGCCTAAAACTTCAACATGTCATAATGAAGTTTGGTAAACGCTGTCAATTTAATTACGTTGCCCTGATTGGTCGAAAGTTATCAGATAATTTATATTTCGAATAACCTGGCTTACAGACGCCGCTTGAAG
>JASKGN010011416.1:0-30168 GCA_030556245.1 Falagria sp. GC000072 | reverse complement strand
GTTCATGTGCTCTCGCTAGGCGCTACCTGCTCTATAGGGATGCGCATTGTAGTCAAGATGCAGATGTCAACCAGATGGTCGAAATGTTTAGGCGCTCGCAAAATTTAACGAGAATGTGCATGCTTGCCTCTTACTCGGATTTTTTTTACGTAACTTCGAACTTCGGTACTCGGGCGAGAGTGTGGACCAGGCATAAGAAAATGACCAGAAACAAGAAGCTGTAAAGAATAGTAAAGCCTTGACATAGTTTGATATATATATTTGATATAAATTTTTATACTATATATGAATATAGGTTTGATTAAAGATCAAAAGTTGATTGATATAACCCTATAAAAAGCTATTTAACTCAAATGATCCAAAAATATATACTTCATGAATTTGCTACGTTAAAATAATATTTATTTTAACAAGTGCACAAAGAAAGAATTCGTAATTAAACTCATACGTAATGTGCATACAAATAAAATCATAATTCGCCATACTTAGGAATCCGAATTATTCATTTCCAATTCATTTCTGATTAAGTAGTTTTCGAGTTATGTGCTTTAAATAATACAAAATTTATAAACTAGAGCCAAGTATGTATACAAAACCACAGAATTAATTAGTAATAATGATTTGTGTACAAACATACATGAATTGTTTTCAATTAATAAAGCGCTACGCTTCGATGATACCTTCTTCCTTGCCACCGACTTATCTAATTAATAATAAATACGGAATAATTACCATTTCACTCATACATGAGTAAGTCGTACGGATTTTTGTTATTCGGAATATTTGTTATGGTAATGGCTAGTTTTCACTTTTATATTATAACCACTCATGGAAAAAGTACACGATCGCGACAAGAAAAAGGATTTGGATTAGAAATTTCGTTTTGCATATGCATAAATGCAAATTAATTGCAACGATTCTTGTAATTGGCATGAAACGAGTGAGAAGCAAACAATGGCTACTTAACTTATTGGCTTATGGAAAAGTGCACGAATGTTCGCATCTATTTTCTGCCATACTGGTCATTCAAAAGTTTTGTATACATAAGTCTTATTTATATCAGAATATTCTTTTCAATGAAAGTATTGCAGTTATTTAAAATTTAAAATTTTGCTTGGATTTTATGTAATGTCTTTTTGTATCTATATAATTATAGATATTAAATTCTCTTAACGTTAATATTGATATCTATATACATTTTACATTTAATTTATATATTAACACAAATATATTGTATGTATAAGATAATGTAAAAATACAATGAAATTTTTTATAACCAAAAATTGGTCGATTTTTACAATCTTTAGAGAAAATAATTTATTGTATGAATCAAATATTTGAAAGTGACATAGTTATATGAATATGAATGATATGACAAAAAATAATCATTTTAAAGTTATATATGTTATATATTATTTTCAGAAAATATTGCTTGACATATAAAGTAATATATGTAAAAACATGGTAAAAACACATATATAATTAATAGCAAATGGGAAGTATATGAATTAAAATTATCTTTAAGGAAAAGTTTAAAAAATTTATTTGCAAATATGTATCAATATCTAATATAAATTTGTGCAAATAACTTTTCATTATTTAACACATTCCAAACATTTTTATTGTAAGATAAATTATTTTAAGTGGACACTATGGACACTAACATTAATAGACAATGGCAAAACAAAACTTTTCCACTGAATATTGTGGATGCATTATTATGTATCAAATTGGTATTAGTATTAGTAATATTTAATCGCCCGATTTCTTCATAAAAATATCGGTTTATCACAAACATTAATATAAATATTAGTTACTTCTGATATGCATACCACTTTTTATCTTGGAAGTTTTAAAACTGAATTATTTATGCATATGATTCAGTTTTTAGTCTTGGGGATATCAAAACAACTTCTCTTATCATGAATTGATATAAACTTCCATTACTATATAATTTCTAGTGAAAAAGTAACATTTTATTAAAATTAAAAGTGAAAACATGTCTTAATACAGAAGTGGTCATCCTACGGGTATTCCGCACATTGCATGTAAATGACCAAAATTTTGTATAAAAATTGAAAATATGGGACAGTTGCTTCTAAATAAATCTACGTACGCGTCTTGCGATATGATTGCAATTACTACGTCCAGCAAATTTCTTAAGTCACGAAATGCGGTATAAGTTATGAGTTTGGGTTACCAGTAAGGTAAGCGTTTTTACCGCACACCGTTATTTTTTCATTGCATTTCTTATATGACCTAATGCAATTGCAATAAGACATATGGTTTAAGGATTATTATTTAGGAGTATATTATTTCAGAAAAAAATAATTATTATAATTTGTTATTTTCTAAGAAATGATTTTAATTCACATTTCTATTAAGTTTTTAAAACAAGCATAAACTTACTGTTTTTTATATTGCAAAAGTGATATGTAAGATTTTGCCTCAGTCATATATATTAATTTATTCCAAGATTATATTACAATTGACTTCCTTAATTTTACAATATCCAAACCGCATTTCACCCAGATTCAGACAAAATTTGCAAACGTCGAAATCAATATCCAATATTCATACCAAAAATAAAAGCAATGCTGATGATACAGAAACCAATAAAACAAAACCTCTGAATCAAACACCTATTCTAACATAATTAAATCTGCATTTGAAATGAAAGAAAACATGCTTACTAGAGCATGAAAATGAACGTTCGCTCATACTCGTTTCAGTTTTATTTTCTATGCTGTGTGCATCGGTATTGTTATTTCTACTTTATTTAATTCCATTTGATACTCATGAGTTCAGTATTTCAATTTCATTACTATTATTATAGACTGTGCATTAATATGTTTAGTTGATTCGTTATATATATTTTTTCAGACGATCTTTTATTACCGCCCGGTGCTCTTAAACTGCATGAAGATCGTTAACATGCTGCTTTTCTTTTCTATTTTATGATACTAATGATAACAATTAAACTTTTATAGTCTTGCCATTTAGTGCGCGTTTTATTTATAATTTTACTTTAATAGTTAAGAAAGTGTTTTATTTTAGTGTTATAATTTTACGGCTTATTATGTCTTAATATATCATTTTTATAATAATTACTATTTTAATCATTAAGTTTAATTTAAATCTGTTTTTATTTGGGTTAGGTTGATACTTCTCGTGTATTTCCGAGTATTGCAGTTTTTGTTTATTATAAACACTTAATATCGCCAATGGATTCAATATTATAAAAATAAAGTTTGTATATTTTATTAAATTGATAATAGATACTTTTAGAATTAAATGATAATCGTATGATAACTTTTAAATAAATAAATTGTTCTTAAACTAATTGATAAATTTTAAAATAATCAGATAAATTTATTATAATAACTTTTGATAAAATTAAAGAAATAAACATTTGTGCACTTAGTATTCAGTAAAAAAATCAGTTTCACTACCAAACTCACATTCGAATACAGATTTAAAAGTGCAAAAGTATAAATTATGTTAAAAGTACTTAACCAGTAAGAACACTAATTTACCTGCATAATATATACCTACGCATAACTGATTCATTTCTCTTTTACTTTTTACAAATTACATTATTACTATTTTTTGTTTCGTTCCAGATCATACTGTTATTTAAACCGAGTTGAGATTTCTTATTCTTATAATTGCACAAAATTAAAATATCGTTGCGTTCTTTCCTTCCGCCACTTTTCCTATTGAACTCTGCGTGTGCCGCTAATTGCCAATTAAGAAATATAAAGTCTGCACATTGAATATCATCTTATTTCACTACACAATTGTTGCCAATTACTTTAATTGAAAAATTGATTTATTTTGCAGTGTGCGTTTTAAGAAAAAAATGACGAAAGACTTACCAACGAATGTAATGGAACTTCCACCTGAGAATTCTACAAACCCTAAAGAGGAAGTTACCCCTCCTGATGTTCCAGCATCTGATAAAGAAGAGAAAAGAGAGGATCAAATTACAACTGGTGATGAGGATCAACAAGAGGAATTAACGCAACAACAAGCTGCAAAATTATCTGGATATCTTGAAAAGAAAGGAAGATTGGTAATAACATAATCAATATTAAATTTTGCACAAAAATTAATTTATATTTTTATTTGTAGCGAATGGTATCTTCTTGGAAAAAATATTGGTTTGTTTTAGAAGGCCGTTTGTTGTTGTATTACCGATCACGTGTAGAATACGATTCTTTAAGCCCTTGTAAAGGTTCTATAACACTTGGGGCACCTTGTACTATTAAACCAGGACCCGCATCTCACTGCGTGTTTCAAATTGAAACCAGAAACAACACAATTGTCTTAGTAAGTACATAATATTTCATAATCTGCCATTCTTTCTTTATTACTTTCATATGTGAACCACTAACTAATGATCATCATTCTTAATACAGCGTGCTGAAAATCGCGCTGAACAGGATAAGTGGATGCTTGCAATCTTAGCAGCTCTAAATCAGACTTCCTCCACTGCAAACCAAGCAAGATTGTCTCATTTCCGGTATTCTGCTGATGATTTAGCAGTACGAACGCCTTCTGATAAGGTATGTAACTTTATATGATCTCAATTAAGAATAGGAAAATCAATTACATTATATTTCAGGGAACAAGACCATTATTGCTGCGTCAAAACACTTTACCTGAACGTCTAAAGGATGGAGCTAAAAATACTACAACTTCTGAAAACGGAACGAAAGCTTCCGAAAAACCACCCCTTCCTAAAACTATCGTTGAACGACTTCAAGGTCTTGGGGCTCAAAGTTATGTAACAACTGCTTCGTTGGAAAACATCCGAATGTGCAAGGGTAGTCCTAAATTACCCAGAAATAATAATCTTTCAAAATTATTGCATAAATTACCCCCCAAGAATGTAGGTTCCCCAATCTCAACTCCAACTCCATCTATTAAGGGAGATTGGATTAAAGAAGATGTTAATGAAGAGTATGGCGAAATTACGGAAAATGATATCTATAACATGGTAAAATGTGAGGATCAAGAAACTGCCAATGAAGGTAATATAGAAGTTGAGAATAATATGTATATCGATGTCCAAGAAATTGCTTTGCCACCGGAAAAAGAAACCGATAATGATAAACATATTTATCAAGAAATAAATGCCAAACAAGATAAGCCTTTGGTTGAATCAGGAGAATATGCTCAAGTTGGAGTGGATCATAATAAGAATAAAGTTGAATACGATGCCCCAAAAAATATTTATTCTGAACCAAAGCTACCTCCAAGACCTTTGCCATCTGTAGAAAAATTGGGTGGAGAAAATTCTGCAAAGGATGAAGAAAAATCTGTTAAGATTAAGAAACAACCAAAATTATTGAAAGAGGAGCCAAGGAATGGATCCAAACGACAGAGTTTTGTAGTGAGGATGTTTAATAAGATTAAGAAGAATGATAATCATAAAGAAGGTACTAAAGGTAAAGGAAAAAATAAACAAACTGTCACTGAGGTGCCTAATCCTGTTACATCTGAGCAAACCCCTGCTGATAAGCGAGAAGCAGGTCCTACTGTTAATTTGGAATTGGTAAATGAGTTAAAAGATGTACTACATGTTAAAAAACATGAAGCACATGTAAATACACTTCACCATTCATACACATAAATGTAGATATAATGATAGATGTAGTTGTAGAAGTAGAAATAGTTAAACTGGTGCTGTAGTTTTAATAGAATAGTTTATCATTGAACTAACTAGAGTGAGTTATTATTACTCCCGCGGATTTGTTATCATACCAGCAAAGTGAGTGAACTAACCGGAAATATGCAACGCAAAACGCAGCGACGGGAATTATTCTTTTCTTACGGGTAATAGTAAACACTCGCGAGTTCTATATTATGTACACTTTATCCACAACTAATTTTATTGTTTCGATATTTTCGCAATGAAAATCATTCGTAATTGATGTGATTTCAAACGATATGCAATGGAAATGTTCTCGCTTCTAAATACTCACGGATAGATCTAGTTCAGTTCAGAATGAAAAAGAATTATTCTGCAGACAGATTGCTTATTTAGAATAGTGTGCACTGTTTCATTCACATAAATTTAATATCATCTCACTTCTGTCATAAATTTTATTATTGGTTGTGGATAAATGTACTTAATATTACTACGAATAATTTATTATATATTGTTTTAAACTTTCAGAACGAAACCCAAACCGAATTGAAATCTGAAAATTTGGATGAACTGGAGCCGGAAATATCACCTAAGCCAATGCTAGCCAATGCATATTATTCCGCCGAAAATCTTGTGGCTGATGACTGGATTCAGGAAGACACGTCATTAGAAAATGGTAGTGTTTCGAAACAAGAGAACTCATTGGAAAGTTCATCATCTCCCGTGCTAAACGCTAAAAATGATAATCAAGAAGCTACCATTTCAGGTGTGAGAAAATTCTGTGCAATTATCTTTCGTCGGACACCTTTTCAAACAAAAGCTTATGCATAGCTTTCAATTTCTTGCACTCATAAGAACCCAAATTACAGGTGTATATAAATATTACAAATAATTAGAGATAGCAGCGTGCAACATTAACATAAGTAAACATTAGATATATGGTTTGCATTCTTTCCGTGTGATAAGAGCTCTTAATCTCAAAATTGTGCTAACTAATGTCGCTATTAATTTAACTAATCAATTACTTCAAACTTTTACTAACACTGATTTTATCATTCTTAATTAAATTTATATCACGTTTTTGCGACAAGAAAAATTGTCGTGGATTTATTTTTTATCAAACCAAATTTAACATGACAAATATATATATTTTACTTATTTATTTAAAATGTTGGTTGTGGGATTTACTTTTACGTGTTTTTATAACATCGTTTTTATAAACATTCATATTTACTAAAAAAAATTAGTAATAATCATTATTAACTGCTAACCCAGCTTCAAATTAATGTTTTTTGTTTGCATCGTTGGTGTAGCTCTAACGTCATCACCGCTTGAACATCAACCCCAGCTTGAAAATGCGCAATTACCACCTAAACCGATACAACCAGACGATTCAACAATAGAAGTTACCGAAACTGAATCGAAAAAGTTATCCGATTTCGATTACGATATTTATGGTTCCAGCAAGCGTCTTAATATTCCACGACCAAAACTTATTACTAAACCAAAGAGACAAAAACGCTTAACGAATTCAGCTACGCATAAAATACAATTTAGATATCAATCACCTAAATGCGAGAGAAAGCTTCAAAATAACGAAGAGAAAAAACTGATGACGATTGATGAAATATTAGATGATTTAGAAAATCATAATTACGAGCCGTTTTCTAGACGGAAAGTTAAAAATCTAATTGAGAAATTTAATGAGGTTGATACTGAACATGAAAGTGAAGAAGATGCTAAGAATGATGACCAAGAGATTCGTGCAGAATTGTGTCGTAAACGAGCCGTGCGTTCAGCAGAATTGAATAGTTTATTGAATGAACTAAGCAAAGTTACCAATGCACCTGTTTCTACTTCTGAGGAAACTAATAGTTTGGGAGTTAATGAGCCTTATACTCAAAAACAAGTACGTTTAAATTTAATATTACCTATATACCTTGTTATAATATTTTATTAACGATTTTAGTGGAAGCAGATTGTATCTGCCAGAAAACGTAGACATTCTGATCCTGATTATGATATTCCACGTCCACACAGTTCTTTACATATAATACCAAGTATCGATACCGAGCCTAAAATGCAACCGACCAGGTTTTTTGGGCCTGTTATTATAGAAAATATTACTGGGTAAGTTTCTAACGAAAATGACAAATATATAATAAGCTATAGTAAATGTTTGATAATTTTAGTGATTCAACAAGTTGTGGAACAAGTATAACTCCAGACTCATTAGAAATTGATGTGAATAATTATCAAGCTAAAACATACACCCCTAGTATTGAGGAAGATCGCAGTATGCGTTCTTATACTTCACACATTTACTCTAGCAATGAATCACATCTCAACAATGCCAATGTTTCACATCATAGTCATACTAATCAAAAGTTACCTGAACCTGAAGATGCAAATCAATTCAATGCCACAAAACAACCATCAGTTGATACAGGTGACACTGATAAGTCTAAGGAAGATAACGAAACAAAGCCAACGTCTCTCTCGTCTTTGATTGTGCCAAAGACCGAATGCGAGCATGCGTTTTATCTTAATAACAACAACAATCAAATTAATACTACTAACAATAATAATACTGAAGACGATAAAAATGTCGATAAAGAAAATATCATCCATGATGATATAGCTGAAATCACATTGATAAATGACCAAAAAACTGAGAAAACTGAAGAAGAAGAACTAACAAATTCAATGTGTCTTGATTCGCTTGAACCATTTGTGAAAGACGCTGCTTAATGTTAACTTTGCTTTGGGTTCCGTTTGCTTTCTTTTTCATTAATATTTCATAAATGTTTTATGTTACCATTATATATCATATCATATCATACTATATATGACCAAAGACTTTACCAAATCTATATACTTATTATAATTGTATAAAACATGTAATTAATTTTAGATTAAAAGATTATTTAATCGTTAGCTTTTCAAGACTTTCTTTGAAGCTTGCTGGATTTTGTTTAAGTTGGAAACAAACGAGCTATATTTATATAGAAAATTTATTAGTTGAATTGCTGAAATGTATAATTATTGTCGTTTATTTTAATAAATTTATTCTTAAAAATGAAATTGGATGTATTATTTTAATTAGTATTTCAGTTTTTATTATATGCCTGAATCTTATTTTTTGAGTAAATCTAACGTTCCACTAATTATACCTGGATAGTAGAAACGTCAATTCCCAACTTTAGAGCATTGGTTAGAGGTAGTTTCCAAGCTTAAATATTGATAACTTAAGGATTTTAAATATTTATTTGAAAGCTGATTTAATTCTCTATCATTTGCTGCTGATATCTAATTAAAGCCACGTTTAATAAGCTTCCTTTTCATGTATATCAAAAAACAAAAACCCCCATCCTAAACCAACCCTACTGCAATTCCGACAAGAGTTTTCAGTTTTTTGCAGTTTTTTGACATTCAAGAAATTAGGATGAAGAAAATAGATACAACTAGATTGAAATAGACAGAAATAGACCTAGATACACACTAGCGACACCACTGGTACTACATTTGAACTGTTTAAAGGAAACAGTCACACCGTACAAATTTCAACAGCCAATTAGATAATTTTGCGAGCTACAAAAATGATAATTTGCACGAAATGGATCACGTTGGACTTGAATATACCTGCACTTCAGATGATGAACTTGAGTTTAATTTACTATCTCCACGGGCTCCTCCATCTACACCACCCTCTTCAATTTTGCTGCTGTCAGAATAGGGAAACAGCCAAGCTAAGTCTAAGCTTAAAAATGAAATTATTAGGTAAGTATTTGTTTTATTTTGTCTTTAATTTAATAAACTTGCCTTCTGCTTTAATAGGCTACTAATAAAGACTGCCGACAACCTCCTAGCCGCAACCCCAGCCAACCCTCCAGTAACCCCAGAAAACAAACAAAATACGGAAGAAGAGAAGGCATTCAGGAACTTGAGAAAACCATGCATCATCTTTTTATTTACTTAAAGACGCAGTAACTCCAATATAATATACTCCTCTCCTTTTATAAAAGAAATTAATACAACATATATTATCCACAATATATTTATACTGTTTATACTTATATAATTCCCCTGGGAATGAGCCATGAATATTAAAAATAAAGAAAATGAAAAAAATAGCGTTTAAGACTTAATTTTGCTATGCTAAGGTTTTATGATAATTCGTATTTATTAATGTTTTGTTCCTTATTAAAATTATGCTTTTGTATAATTATTACATGAAACTTTAGGTTTTGTTTGTTTGCATTGTAATTTGATTTTTCATTTTTGTGATTACCAGAATTGTTCAGATTTTTGTTTGTTAATTACTTCAGGGCCGCCCCGTGCGGGTGTGCACCGCACAAAGGCGCCTTAACCCGGGGGGCGCCAAAATCGTACATGTCCACTTCATTAAAGAAGCGCTTCTTTGAAGAAGCGCTATGTGAAAAACGCACTAAATGATTATTTGAATATTGAACTTTTTATTTAGCTGATTTTGCTGAATGCTCAAAAAGCGTCAAAGATATGATGAAAAAGGCGCCAAATTTTAGTTTGCACAAAGGCGCCTCTTACCCACAGGGAGGCCCTGAATTACTTGATGGTGATCTGCTCGTTAACAGTAGTGATCTTCCTAAAATGAAATAGCTAGGATATTTATTATAATTGAGGGTTATATATAAGTTTTCTTTTAAAAAATTATTAGATTCTGCTCTAAATAATACTTGATAATTATCTCTAATATTTTTGCAATTAATTGAAATTGTGATATATATGATGGAAGGAAATATTCATATGGGAATTGCTGTAGCTTTTGTTGGATTATAAATAAAGATAAATTAAAGAGTGATAGTATATTATAATTTCATTATAATTATGCACTCAGTTATGGCTATTGATCAATGAGACAGAAAAATGTTAATCGAAATTCTACGACATTACTTTCGTTATGTAAATTTCTAAAGTTTCTTCATTACTTTTATTATTAACAACGTAGCCAAGTCCTGAAATTAGAAAAAGCAGTAATATTATAATTGCAGGTAAATTAACATTTTAAGTAAACTTGTATGGCATTTAAAAATATATTAAATGTTGTTACATTGTAGTGAAATTAATATTGAAACTTACCGGATCTCATTACAAAGTTACATCCAACAGCCAATTCTGTTTTGGAACGTTTGTAATCCAAGGACCCCTTTCCTTTAACAACGTATCCAATCTGAATCAGAAACAAAATACATAATTAATTTTGTTGATATTATCTAAAATGTTTACATTATATACCATAAGATAATTAAGAGGTTCAAACTCCACCAAAACATTCGGATTTAAAGTGAGGACGAACGTTACGACCTTTTCACTGAACACTCCTATCTTTATCCATCCCCAAAATATATCAATTGGATCTGTAATGTATTAATTATTATTTAATATCTTATCATGTGAAAATATAGAACTTACAAATGTCAATTTCAAATGACCCAAAAGTACTTTGACGAATTACGGCACAAGGTACAGTGTCTAGCTCCAACTCAGATTCTGAATCATCCGAATCGGATATATTGGTAGGACTAGGACTTTCTGCATCAGACTTAGACGATGTGCTCGGCCTTACTACTTCTTCTGTATCATTATTTGTCTCTGATAATTCAGAGGTCTCATTCGTCGGCTCGTGTATTTGAGTCTCCATATCTGTTCCGGACCTATCCAATTCCGAATTAGACTCCATTGTGGTTGATCTTTGAGTTTACCAAATCAATGGTGTTTTTCTTTGAAATTTTGCAGATGTTCTTCAACTTAGCTTGTTGAGATACAAGGTGTGCAAGATTCAGAGAATAAAAACGTCTAGTTTGTTACCTTGTTACAACTAACTTCACGATGTTAGGTGTTTTGGCGGATAGCTACTATGTAGAAGAGTAGACGCTGCCACGTCTTCCGTCCTACACGTTGCAGATTTAGTAAGATCAGTACAACCGATTTCACCCGATTGTCCAAAATGATAACATGGGGATTGGCAAAAATCTTTTCAGATCACAATTAATACAATTATCTTACAATAACCAAGCATTTTTGTTCCAGCATCAATAATAATTAGAAAAAAATGTTTCAAAATTAGTATTTTTGGACATAAAAGCCAGTTGAAGCAAATCGTGTCGCCCTCCAGTGGACAAGAGGATGATATCCCAACATGTAATAAGAAGTGGACGGCATACTCTACTAATTTGGCACTCCAAATTTAGCAAGAATTTAAATTTTGTCTCAAATACTAGGATAGAATAGAAGAATAATAGAATAGAACATCGTGTTCGCTATCACTACGAGATTTTGGAACAAACTTGATAAAATTGGCAGGAATTCACCAACTCAATATACTGGCATCGGCAGTTCAGTACTGCCAGTACATGCAAGGAACTAGACATTACTAAACATATGGCATAATATAAAGTAATCTGTGAACTTTTCTCTGATACCAATGACTGGAGTCTATAGGCCACTTGACTCTACCATACGATATCATGTATGAGAGTTACTATGATAATCAACTGATTTAATATTTTTATATTTTGTTACACAGTTCCAATATTTTTTTTGCCTTTCACACGAGACCTGGCTCCCCCTGTTTTGGCACAAAGTTACTAACATGGCAACATTCATCCAAATGTTGCTTACACCTTACCACTTCTACAATTTTAATCCTTAAATTACGAATTATTTCTTGTTATTATTAGTATTATTATATACAATGAGATTGGATGTGAAACAAGAACGTATGGGCACTGCACAGTGCATATTGTGAAATTTTTTAAATTTTATACAGAAGGATACAGATTAATATCATTACATAACAACATTTTATGGAATGTACGGGCACTTTGAAAAAGGAATAAGAACGGATTCAAAGTCTCATTCAAAATAAGACTTAACAGGGTGAAAGTATAGAAGGTTATTTATTTATTATAATTGTTTTGAACTACCTATAGAATAACAGACTTAAGTTTGTTATTATATGGAATTGACTAGCAGCCAATTTATTTGTCGTTAATTAAAGTACTTATATATTTTTCTTAAATCTTAAAAACATATTGACTTACTACTTTTTTTCTATAAATATAATTAACATGGTTAGTAACAAAATACTAAACTGTAATAATTAATCATTACTTACAACTTGCCAGTGTAAAATACCATCAGTAAGTGATAAATAGGTATGCAATTATTTCGCTTTTCATTATCATGTAACAGACGAAAACAGTTAATAACTTTTAATGAAATATATTTAATAAACAGTTTTATAATGATATCAAATGATTAATTATTTCGAGATTATTTTATATTCTATTATCAAAATTGCGGCGGAACAAATGACCTGGACTATAATTAATCAATCCCAATTTGATTTCATGAAACAACTTTTTGCAACGACCCGAAAATGTTGGACTTTAGTTAGTTATAATAATCAGAAAATGCACAGAATCATAACGCTTGCATTGCCAAGCCCCTTTTCATTAATTTTATGGTGTGATGAACTACGTCACAACTCTTTAATTTTGTTCAAAGCCAACATCACATTATGATTAATTGAAGTCATTTAAATATTTCGATTTGGTGAATATCCTAATACAAAATCACATTCAATTGACGTAACATGTTATGAAAATAAAATTGTATATTATTAAATATTGCGATTATATTATTTTATTTAAATTAAATTATTAAAATAATAAATGTCAATGTTAAAATGTAAGGGTCAATAAAAAAGTGTATTTTATAATTTACACTTATTTTTCAAATAATTTAGTTCTATTAGCGTATAGAGAAATTTCAATATGTATTTATTTTAATATTTACTAAATAAATTAGTTAATTCATTAACGTTATTTATTTACGAGTATTTTTATTGACCTCCTGTAATTTATGTCGTAAGTGTAAATATGATTCATGGTAGGATTTATCATTTTTACGACTATGATAATTAAGTTCCGAAAATCGTAAAATTTATGCGATTTGCAATATATTTGTGTAAATATATTATGATAAAAAGCAATTCGACGTGGGTCGAAGAAAACATTTGTTTAAATCTCCTAAACAGTAATATAAAAGCTATAAAAGCGTGTTTATATCTTCTTAATGTGTGAATTTTATAGCTCAATTTGTTGAAATTATTACAAATGTTATGGGTTTGATTGTAGATTTTATTACTTATTAAAATGTTTCTAAATGTGATATGGCATATTTTATATCACTTTTTAAATTATAAATTCAATTTAATTTTGTGCTTAATGTACTTTTTCGGAGAAAATGCTGAATTATTAATTAATATTATTAATTGGCAATATGTGCAAGTTACTTTATTTTGTGGCCAATTAATTTTGATTAGCTGTAAATTTGTTGAAATATAATGAGACATCTAAGACGATGTCACAATTAATTTTATGATTGTCCTATTCGCTTATTGGTTCTTTTATTTGGTTGATTCAAATTGCGTGCTGACGTTCATATTACATAATGATGGGTCAAGGCAAAGGAAAAAGACTGAATTTTATGAATCAAATTGATGAAGAATATTAATTAATTCAAAACTTCGTAGTAATATAATATATTAAGATTGCTATGCTAGACGCGATTTTGTTTGAAATTAATATTTATGGTGGATTCAATTGGTGATAAGTTTTTAATACTTATAAATTTATTGCTGCTATTGACAATATCGATTATCCTTCGTTCAATGATCATTTTCTGTTTTATATGTACAGTAACAATACTCTCAGATTTCTGTTCTTAGAAATTTTTAGTACTTGTGAATTTGGGGAATCATTTCTTTATTCTTTGGGTTGCCTAAACACAAACCAAAGAAATTAAATTAATGTAAACTATTATGTCTATGTATTCTTATTTATATATTTGCTCAATTATTTAGCATTAATAAAGGTGTCATTGAATAAAATGTTTATATTCATATAAATATAATTACATATTGAAATAATATTCCTTGTATAACTTAAACGCATATTATTTTATTGCCACATAAAATTATGTGTTGATGTGCAATTCTCTACAATATGCTTGGAATTTAAAATAAATTACTTAGAAATAATATTTTTATTAGCTTTGCGCCCATATTTTTAATTTGGTTGAGCCCGGCGACTTCACTATTTAAAGTTTTTTTCACAAAATTATATACTTATTTTTATAGAAATAAAAATCGCATATGAATAAAGTGTTAATAGAACACAATTTTTTCCTGGATGTAAATATCTCTATACACCCAACATCTTTGTATCTCGCATAATTGATAAAAGGGTGCCCAAAAACGCAATTGCGTCTAGACCTTCAAATGTTCTAATTGTATATTATTATTATTTAATTGCATAATATTTAATAACACAAATACTGCTTTGAAAGCCAATAATAATTAAAGAAAATAATTTGTTGTGTTGACTTTACAAAACAAACTCCTTGCAAAAACGTTATTACTCGGAACCAATTTGTATTCTTCTTAGGTCATGTGGATTTCCCCATTTCTTGTTCTCTCATGTGACATACTCACGAGTTATAAAACAATCAATGCCATATAAATTGTTGAAATTATACCATTTCTTGGTAGTTCAAGTCTAATATAAATAAATATCTGCATATATTAATGACAAAAATATTATAAATAACAACGCGAAAAAAATTAAAGTAGAATTATAAGTGTTGCTTAGTGATGAAATTATTAAGAAGATTACATTGCACTTATTAATAATTAATATACAGCGACTATAATGGAATCATTTGCAATTTTAATAATTCTAGCAACGAGACCGGTTCGGTACGCAAATTATGTTTATCTAAGGTTGAATGCTTTGTCGTTCTTCCTGATTACCATGAGACAGACGAGTCACGATTGGTTTAATGTAATTCTGTTTATTTATATAATACCTATGTGTATTTAAATATATTATTTTATTGAATAATGAATATTTTAATTATTAAAAATTGAGTTGTATACTTAACTTGACACATCATACAAGCAACAATTTACTAAGCTTAAATTTAAGTTTCAAAAAATAATTATATTAGTGATATATTAATTTGCATCAAAAACATTGAATATAAATGACACGATAATACAAGACTTATTTTGTCATAAATTAACATACAAATTATACTAATGAACCCATTAACTGATGGCTAGATCTGCCCTGACAGTCTGAATTAGTAGTATGCAATTCATCCAAAGTGGTAACAAGCAATTCGATTGTTATGTAGTCAATAGTAATTGCGTCTTGCCGGTCGAAATTAATTACAATGTCCGATGCGAAGGTTAAACTACAAATACACGCTACATAATCGATTCAGAAATAATGTGTATTTATATGTACATATATGTGGGAATACTTACTTATATATCTCAAGTCTCATTAACAATCTGTTGATATATTATGCTCATTTGCGGTCATAACTACGATGATAAAAGTCAATCAATTACATGATCACACCATATGTGATTCATTTGTATTTGTGCACAAATACAATAGCAACTTAATTCGTTTCCGTTGTGCCATTTTTTGTTCATTTGTTAATGACTACCTGTGTTTGTTGTACAATAACACTTACTCAAAGTGGTGTACTACCGCGGATGTCATTACAAAGCAGGCATTTTTATTGTTATTAACCCACATCAATGTGTGATTAATCGCAAACCGATACCATATCGGCGATACGTTTTTGCTTTGTAGATTGCTTTAGCAATTTGGCAATGGTGTTAACTTTGTTTAACCCTGAGAATTCTGACGTTGGAGGGAAATAAATATCATGGCATGTGATGTTTTTAATTATGTTTATAAATGTGCCAAGAAATTGTTGTTTTTATTGAGAAATAACGAAAGGTTAAATTTGCACACACGTTTTTTTCTTCGAATTTACTAAATGCTTAATAATTTTATTCATGTAATTATTATCATAAAACAATTTAAAAGTAATTATGAATTTATTATTGAGTTAACTTATATAGGTATATAAAGCAATAACTTACCTTTTTATTAGGTGCACGAAATATAATAACATTTGGTTATTGAACAAAGGAAATTCCAAATTTTAAGCCATAAAGGCATCCCTATGTAAAATAAAAGAGCATATATGTTTGTATAAATAAAATTTTATTTCTTTCCAATTAAATTCTTTTTGAATAAATGAAAACATAATACATAAATGATATAAAAACAAAATATTTATGAAATTCGAAAGAAGACATATTATTCAAGATCATTCACATTCGAATCTATATCAATTTCAATCCAAATATGAATAATAAATTACTTGTACATCATTCGTAATATATTGTCAGCGGTCTCATATTTAATATGATAATATATTATATTATATTGTATATTTCTATTATTCTTAGTGCAATTTTACTTTAAATTACAGACTTAAAATTCTAGTAGCATTTTACAATCAATAATCGATTCGCTCGGTCAATGTGTAAATGTAAATATCATCTACATACTAATTAATCATAAATTAATATCATTATCGTAAATATCTATCTATTTATCTATCTCTGAAAGCTACAGTAGACTGTGAATGTCTAGAAAAATAGATTTTACTGCATTTACTGCAACAAATATTGTACAACTGATAGAAAAGTTTGAATGAATTTCGAACACCCAGCGTTCAAGACGACAATACTGATTTATTTCAAAATCGGTACCCTAATATATTACACAGCATCGGTTTGTTTTGTTATGTGTCGTTAATTAATAACTTTACTAGATTCACAATATATGTACATACAGTAATTATGCACGTGACATGATTTCAATGAACAACACTACTATGCAAAAAATACTCAACCTTCGCAAACCACATTGGAACAATTTTACTTCCGTTTGTGGATGTTGTTCTTTGCCTTATTCATTACCACCTGATTTGATCTCAGACGTATTCTCTGAAAGCTACAACTCGTATACTGATTTAAATTTATTGATTATCTTGTTGATGTTTTGCGTTAAATATTGTTTTGTTGCGTTTTCTCTTATGTGCTTCTTGTTCATGTATAGTTAAACACTTCAAGCGTCTTCTTTGACATTCTCCTTAGCATGTGTACCATTCGTAGTCGTTTTCAATGGTTGCATTTCTTTGGCATCCATCGGTGAGTCGTCGCTATTCCAAGGCTGTAATTCTCCAGAACCGAAAAGTAAGAACGCTGCTGCACCTATGGTGTAAACAGCAACCAAAATCCAGAAAACGTAACGCCATTGTTCGAATGTGTGATTTTCTTGTGTAAATACGGCAACTATGAAAGTGGAAAGCCAGCCGCCGAAAGAACTTAATGTGTTAGCTAAACCGAAAATTGTTCCGGAGAAGTTTGGTGCAATATCTAAACCATTCGCAAGGTATCCGGCAGTTACAGCTCCGTTGAAGAACAATGAACATGTGAAAATTGTTACGGAAACTGCTGGATCATCGCCGAAAATTGCTTGCAGAATCATGAATATTGCAGGGGTGAAGACTGCGAATGTTGTGAAGCTTTTACGAGTGACGGTTGTTGATAACCGACCAGATCGACGTAAACGATCCGCGAAATAACTTGCTATTATTGCCATAGCATATTTGCCTGAAAAATAATTTAATTGTTAGACATATGGAAATTAAACTTTCTACAGTAAATTATTTACGTAGAGTGCCATAAAAGACATATAAGGATTGATTGAATCGAATTGGAAATCAATAACAAGTAAGAAATAAATCGATGTCAAGGTTAATTAACATTGAAATTGAAAAGGCGTTTTTTGAGAAGCGAATAAATTATTTGCTAGTGTGCTATCGTTAATGAAATGATGGTACATTAATTAAGATTAATCTATTAACGGATATATGCAATATGACATGCATTTAGTAACTGTTTTAAAAATATCTCTATCTAATTCATATCATCAATTTATATTCTTAATAAATGTAAATTTGGAGTTTTTGCGGTTGGCAACTATCTATAATGCGCAACAGTATTATCTTGAAAAATTAATAACACACACCAAATTAAATAAAGATAGAAAGCAATCCAATATTAAAACTATGAATTGCTATAATTACAAATGCAATAGACTTACCTAAATATGGTAAACTACTCAATAACCCATTCTTCTTCACATTGAAATGCAAGACTTCTTTCATATAAGTAGGTAACTGATTAACAACTGTGAAATAGCCAAACACCGAACACCCATGAGTTATAATAATAGCCCAAACAGGTGCCGAAGTAAGAATGGCTATCCATGGTACTTTGCTAGGTTTATTATTGGGTTTACTTCCAGATTCCTGTATAATTCTTTGTTCAATATCCATACGCTCTTCCAAAGTAATTCTGGGATGATCGGCCGGCGAATCAAAAACGAAGTAAAACCAACACGCAGACCATACGAGACCAATTCCACCTGTGATGTAGAAAACACTCTCCCATCCCCATTGAGCAATAAGGAAGCCACACACTGGCATTGTAAGAGCTGCTCCCAAACTAGATGCCATCATATTAGCAATGAATTTGGATCGCTCCATCGGAGGAATCCATTTAGCTGCCATGGGTGGAATGGAGGGCCAAGTTGCTCCAAGGAAGAAACCCAAGAGGACTCGTAGAATGATGACGGGAATGAAGCCTAAATGGCAGGCACCTGGGACAATAACAGTCAAAACTGACGCGGCAAGCATACCACCGCCGAAGACACGTTTGGCGCCGATTACCTCAGCTAGTCGACCACCTGGTAGTTCTGTAAGCACATAACCCCAGAAGAAACTTCCAAGGATCTGGTTCTGTTGGTATTTGTCCCAATGGAATTTGTGACCTTCTGCTTCATATGGAATGGGCTCGGTTGAATTCTGACGGAGGGCGATCTCATCTTCATCTTCCACCATTTCCACGATGGCGATTGTTAGATTCACACGTAACATGTAGTTGAACATGAAGCCCAGGATTACCATAAAGTTGAGTACTTGCCGGCATGTTATTCGGTCTTGAAAAAAAAAAGCATTTGTTAAACGCGACATATGTGTAATTAAATAGTGTAATTTCATGATTGGACGAATGCTGTCTTTATCAATATGTACTTTAATGATTGATAGGGGGGAGACTATCGCAAATCTACAATGGTCAGCTCATAAACGTGGGAGTAAGAGAAAATATTTCATAATTAATAATAAATAGCAAATACTGTATTAAAATCATCAAAACATATTTTCAGATTATAATTCAAAAACATAGCTAATTATGAATTATTTACATGAGGTTGCCAAGTTAGTTATAGAGGTATTCTCCATATGATTTAGTTGGTCAATAAACCTCTTACCCACTACTTTAAATATTTCTGCATAAAGCTGAAGATGCAAATATCTTATGATTTGGAAGACACGAAAAAAAAGTAAAAAGGGAGAGTAGGCTTAAGACATCACATAAATTTGAAAAAGGTGCATGGGTATATTCAACCCATACAACCGATTTTTACACGCATTCCAAAGGAAAGAACGCAAATCCAACAAATTATCAGATTACAAAACGATTAAACCGACTGAAACTTTATGTAATTCTGGGTTCACTACAGGTTACAAATGTACATCAAACATGCGATTCGATTTAGTGGATTTTTTTATTTATTTAGTTATGTAAATTTAGAAGAAATTTATTCTAAATTTACATTTAAACAAAAAACGAAATTTCTTAGGTCGCCGCCAAATAAAATATGATCACAACAAACGCAACAAAAACAATAACAAATCGTAAATCCAATTTTATTTAATTGAGCAATGAGCAAAACAATACAGAAAACATCTGCAATGAATGTATCGCGAATTTAACTGAATCGTAATATATTGGCAAAGCTTCAAGGGCATTTCTTACGAAACACGTGTAGAGAGTTGACGTAGAGATTTGTTTGAGGAAAATTGCGAAAATAAAAGCGGAGCCAGGAATAATTTTGCACGACTTGGCTTTAACACTATTAGCATTATCAATTGAAGAGCCTATCAGTAAGATACGTTCAGAAAATGTTTGTTCTTGATTGTTTCTTATTGAAAAACGAGACTTTTCTTGAAATAGTTTATAACGTCATGGATCCAAAAGACGAAATTAACTTACCAATGAATCGCTTTTTGGCCGTTGCTGACGCCATGATGATCTATGGTATTTTTAAATTTCTACTTTGATAAGAAAAAGATTAAGCTATTGCTTATATCTATTTCCTGTGTTATTCACTCTCACTTAGAATTATCAGTTTTTATTTAGAATGTAGAAATATCAATTGAAGACTTAGTTCGGTTGTTGTTTCCTGGAAATAAATGATTGAAACATAATTAGAAAGATATTGCACAGTTTATGTTACGTAATAACTTTATATTATGATAATATACATTTCAACAAATTGCAAACACGATTTCTTATAAATTATTCGTGACAGTTGTAATTATTGTAATATAACATATTATTAAAACCATAGTAATTTTGTTTAGATATTTAAATTTCCTATTTGAATATTAAAATAAACTGGTTCTTTTATAATATGTAATTGGAAACAATTTGTAATAAATGTAAAAAAGAAACAACCAAATTATAATAATATACATGGAACTCATTTCAGAAACGAATGAAAAACAAGCAGGTAAATTTACAGTGCCATTCTAAGCAATTATAATGACTTTTAAACGAAGTGTACTATAATCATACAAATACACATAGTATGTAAACATATTTCCAATGTAATTCATTTTTAACTGTTGTTTGTGCAATAGATGTGTACACACTTTAATAAGTGTTCGCACTTATTGCATATTAGGAGATTACGCAATAATGCAAAGAGAAGAACACACGAGAGAATAAGATATAGAAAATAAGTCGCATTTACAATCTGCATCTCATCTACTTGTAGATAAGACACTACGTAAACAAGTCATGAATGGACTTCAAGTTCAATACAATTATCAATTTCTGAATGGTTTTCAGAACAAGGTGACACTTCGGTTCGCTTTACGTTATCTCATCACTAAGTGATTAATACACTTAGCATTTACACGTGATAAAAATGTTGGGATAAAATTTGATAGCAACAACATTATTTTAACATTATGTTTATATCAGGTGTATGATTTGTGGATTTATGTACACAATGATATTTATTGCAATTTCATTCTGAAGCGTAACTGGTAAAAAAAAGTCACCTCATCTAGTTTTAAGATTGTATTAAATACAGCATAACTTTGTTATGAATTTATTAAAGTTAATGTATCGTACAACAGAATTAGAATGAAGCCAAACAATAAATAGACTAATTTTAATCTTAGATTCATTGGAATCATCTGTAGGCAGTTTCGTTACTATAGAAAGCTTTTTTTTTCATAAAATAAAATCAAAATAAATATTCAGTTGCTACCGCGTCAATAATACTCTCAAACTTTATTTTTATGGCTGAATTGTGAAAGGTGCAATTTGATTTTCTAAGAAAAAAGAGACACTTGCTAATATAAAACAATTAAAATTCATTCCTCAATAGTTTTTGAATTATGTATGCAATTGAGTACATTATCTTTGAAGTATCCGATGCACTATCCAAAGTTAATAAAAAATTCTATTTCGGTTACCGATTAGTAAGGACAATTCTGAACAATACAATTTTAGCAATAGTATATAGTGATAATATATAGTAAGTTCCTATGTTTTTATGTTGTTTTCATCGAGACTAGTAATTTCATTCCAATAATTACTTTAGATTAGTAAAATATAAACATATAATAAAGGTCAAATAATTTTGATTGACATCGTATTAAACAAAAATTACTGAAAATTTCGATAATTTGATGCTTCCTTCCCAATAATAAGATATCAAATTATTTTTCACCTTGTGCTACTTACTACATGCAATAGTCTAGTTAAATCTAGTATTATCTAGAATTATCTTCAACGCTATTTTTCATTGGTGTATTCAGTTTGAAGTCACATCAACAAGAAACTCTTATTACGCCATACTCATAAAGTTGATTGCACGCTTGAGGATAATGAAGACGAAATAAAGCTCTGTCACAGCAGTTCTCAATTCACAAAAATATAAATGTTCACAAGATAAGTGAATGCCCATCTTAATCAACGTGATAATGAGTTGAGAACTACTGATGGATTAAATTGATGCTATCCATCCAAGTTCTCTTAGCTCGGAGGCTGTGTGCATGGCTCTAGTCAAAAACCTCCCATTTCTTTTATATGCGGGTTTAGCGAGTATATTGAGTATGTGTTTATATGTATGAATGAGTAATCAAGTTCTAAATTTAGAAGAGCGCATATATACGACTACTTTCGCAGTATATCTTCCATAACAGTACATAATATGAAACCTTTTGAGAGGCTTGATGAATGGACCAAAAGATGATGCGTTGCGTTGTCCGTTAAAATATTAAACGCCATTTCACACGTTGGGTAATTCAACTACAGATGAAAACGAAAGTCACAATTGATAAATAATTATAATTGTAGATCGTATTTTTAATAGGAACAAGGTTTCCGATCTATTTTGTTTTGAATTAAAACAAATTTATCATCTGAGTCATTTTAATTTCATTGCCATTCAACTATTAATTTTAAAATTACTTATTGAGCACCTGATGAAATGCATTTGAGGTTGATTATTTATTGGAATTGGTAATGAGTGTTGCAATTTTTATGCAGTATGCACATATTTTCTCACATTTTAAAACTTTTTTTCGATGTGGCAGAGATCAATGGCATGGATTATTGCTACATAATCATCATGTAAGGAGATACTACAGACACGCACTTGCAAACGCACTGTAATCGAAATTTTCATAATTCTCGATGCGAGTTTAATCATGCATATTAGGTATGGATGCATGTCCATTTTGATTAAATGTTATAGCAGTACCTATGTAATCGAGATTATATGATAGCAGCGAAGTTAATAGTAAATTTTAATTCAGGGTTGGCTCAATAGAATGCATTGAGGTAATTTCCAGAATCAAGTCTCCGAATTTCTTTTTTTTATAATTTTTTTGTAGGTCTGTTCTACACTTAATTTCATTTTGGTTGGTTTATAAAAAGTATTAGGTTCAATTGAACTAATTTCTAACGCATCACTGACCAATTTCTCAAACGCTTCAGGTTCTGCAAAATACATAACTATTTAATTAATTACCTGAATGTAAAGTTATATTAATCTATAAATTATTAAATTCTGCCTATTTTAATACAAAAACAAAGAACAAAATTCCTAAAGCCGGCGCTATATGACCTAATGATTATCATAAACTTGTTTCAATTTAAATTTAATTCTTAGCGATGTTATTATTTGTGGTTTATTTTCTTTTAACTGATGCACTTATGTACATTTTGCATGACTGATTATACTCTCCCAGCTTCAGGGCTCAGACGCACTGTGCCAATTAACTATTGTTACTCGTCTGGTTAAAGAGAATTAGTACTACTGCTAATAGTAGTAGTAGGCCAGAGTTATAACAGAAGTTAAATGAACAGCACGTGTATATAAATGTGTATTGTTATTGATACTCAAGTATATTATGTATGTTATACTTTGCTTAGTAATTAACAATTTGCCTCACGGAATACTTCTGCTCTTACAGATTCTTCAGTACTTCGACCGGATACTACGTCCCACAAAAAAAATGGTGAATGAAGCATATGAAATTTGACACCACAAATGTAACTTATATGCAGTTTTAAATTTTGACTGCAATTTTCTTAATTTTTTTTTAAATTTTATTGCATTTCTTCTAGAAATCATAAGTTATATCATATCATAACAAATACCTAATTAATTTAAGCTTTGACTTAAAGAAGCTGAAAGTAAATAACCACGTGCATAAGATTTTATAACAAATTTAAATGAAACACCTACGCAGCTAAACATTAACATACAGTTAACTGGGTGAAAAAAATCGCGATTTTACTTTAGCATCAGCAAATGTCTTGAATGGAGGTTGTTGAACTACAGCATCCCAATCTCGCAGATTTTCAGAACTGAAAGGGGCAATATACAATCCATTCAACTTTTTATATACCTACACCTTGAAACCTGTTTTATCAAGTATGTGATTACGTTTACTAAAATACAAATCACGATAATCAGATTAATAGTTAACATCAGTGTCTTAACATGATGTGTGATGTGTGCGTCCGTGTGCGGATTGTAGACGTAATACATACACACATGTGCATGCATTTATTTTTAAAGAACGAAAGTTATTTACGTACTCATTCGACGACGAGTCCTAGTCCTAGTTGTCTATCCAGTTTTGCTTGTCTACAAATATGACGTCAATTCAATGTATGTTGCATTGAAACCAATATTGTGTGTAGATTTTTACATTTTTTAATTGTCGTTTTACATTATAATGATAATGAAGCATTTATAGGATTAAAACGAGGTCAATAGCAGTTTTGTTTTGAATTTTCCTATTCATTGTAAGATATAAGATTTCTGATATCTGTAGTTTATTTACATATGGATATTTGTAGATATTATTCACATCAATCAATCAATCAATGGGTAAAAGTTCTCAGAAACAATTATATTGGAGGACAATGACAATGCGCGGCTAAACTTTCTTCGAAGAATATTTATTTAACGGCACAATCAATGTACATGTAACTAACACAAAACTGTAATAAAACTGTCATAAAATAGTAAAACACTAACATAGTGCGAAATAACATTGCAATTTGATTTTTCGAACTCGTAAAGATTTAATTTACCATTAATAATAAATTGCTTTTAGTACTTGTAGGTATAAATATTTAATATAGCAAAAATTGCAGAATTTAAAATTTAGATAAAATATATTTGAAGTATGCATAAATTATTTTATTTTATTGATTTAACGTAAAGTGGAATTTATATAAGGAGTAAATATTTAAAAGTTCTGGTTCCTCTATTTGAAGGCTTGTGAAATAAATTAATTTTGTTGAAAATTTTCTTCGATTGTTTTACAATTCAACTTGTAAATGACATAAGCAAACTCCAAAAATAGGAATAGAATTAGCAACATAATATTTTTGATTTAAATGAATGATTTTTTAAGTCAATGTGATTTAAAACCAATTTAAATCAATGCAACCTTATATACAGTTGAAATTCAAAGTCCAAAGCACAAACAAAAAATTTGTAATTTATATTCTCTTTGAATGAAAATTATTGAAGACGTAATAGTTTTCATATTTTATTGTACCTTAAATATCAGTTTATACTAATAATACAAAATCGTCCCATTACGCAACATCATCAAAATTAAACATAAAATTGCAACCGTTTAATATAATAAATGGAAACAATAGCAATTTTTTAATAAAATAAAATACATTTTACGAAATATACAGCGGAAATCGTAAACGAATAATTTTGCTTACGACTTACGACCCACACACGCAACAAGACGCAAGTTGCTAACCCACATTTTCCTTTCATCTGTGAATTATCGAGCCGATTACAATTTACATTGCAAATTTTATATTTAAATGCATGGAATTGTTGGCGTTCATGTTCATTGATATTCGCAGCGCGTCAAAACGCAACGCATTGGAATCATTTATTTTCTGATTCGATTTATAATCGCTCACTGAATTCAATGAATGATTGATTAAATGAGTTGCTACTATTTTATTATAATATTAACATCCAGAGGTGGATTTCAAATTCTTATCAACATAGATTATTATATAAATAAATAAGTACATACTATGCTTTTCTTCTTGAGCTGAGCAAATATTGATTGCGATCTTACACAAATATCATACTGATTTGATAGTTCTCATTCCGGTTAATGCACATATGTACTTAGTTACATTTTATTATTGGAGTATTTATTTTTTGATATACAAATATCCTTTAATTGAATTTGTTGTAGAGTTCTGATCTGTAAGTATGTACATATATAATTTGATTTATTAAATGCAAATCGTCTATTGACGTTTGCTCGCTTTTAAAATAGTTTCAGTTGTTTTGAGCCAACTGTTGTATTTTAAATTATGCCGAATCATGCAATAGCTTGGGAAAATATTATTTCTAGTTTAGGAAATTATTTCATTTTGGTCTAATTTTATGTCGATTTCCTAATTGAATTCTTGAAATTTTGCCTTCACCATGAAATTGAAATTGACTCACAAGTTTAAAGATACAACGGTCATAGCAAATTTTTTTCTGCATGCATGACGTTAGCAATTATTTAAAAATTCAAAAAGAATTAAAATGTCTTAATATTAAATATATAAGTTATTATTATTGCGAAAACAGTTTTGTTCAATTTGTCAATTTCTATACACTAATATTTATTTTTTAAGTAGCTTCGAATGTAAGTAACAGCTGCGTCTTATCTTCACGGTCACATGTATCTAGTGTTATATATGAACAATGAATAATTACTTATTACCGATAATTTTCCTACTTGATATATATTTGCATTATGAACTATAAGTATATTACTTCTAAAAATACATAAACCATTTGCGAAAGACACAAAAATTTTTGAATTCCTCTATATCACCATAGTATATTATTATACATTTAAAATCAATTTTTAATTCAATACATGATAATTCAAAAATTTTCCTTGAAAATTTTCAAGGAAAATTAATTTATTTAAACCGAAGGTTTTCATGAAAATTATTTATCTAAATTTTTATTTCATAAATTAAACTTAAATTTATTAAAATAAATTAAATATACTCACCAAATTTGGAATAAAAAAAAATTTAAAAGTCCGCGAAAAGTCCGTTAAGGAACAAAATTTTCGGGTAACGAAAACTGAGTCACAATACACTACTGGTACCTACTCGTAGTGCGTCTCTTGTGATGTAAGAACCACCTCACCTATTATTACACTGTTTTGTACAAGCTGAAAACGACGATTCGAGAGCTTTCGCCCTCGTTGCTTATGGAAAGTACTGCTCGCACGCTCAACGACTCGCTCCAAACTGGCAGCTCCGTTCAACGAGTCGGCTTTTTACATGTGCAACATAAGCAAAGCTCGAGAAGCAACCGGTGACGATGCCAAACTCGAGGCGCACCAAACAAATACATTCACATCAAAACTAAATTAATTGTATTTACTTCATATTCATATACAATATGTTACCATTATCAATAATATCATATCACTTCTGGAGTTTATTTCATTTATTAAATTCGCAATTTTATAAAAATTAATTCAATATCATTTGCTAAAAATTCTTGTCGTTTTTATGAAATACCTGTAGTTTTGTCATAGCTAAAATAACGAACATATTATTGAAGAATGTTAAAGCATTTGGTTATAGACGTCACATATTTTTATTAATAGTGAGGAATTAAAAAGTTTTAAATGTAATGCTAAATGGAATATTGTTAAAAATTAATATTTTATATAATTACAAAACATAACACTTCATAACACGGTTGCATGAAAACTTACTTACAGTTTTACACGGTTCTGAAAACGGATATAACAATAAATATATAAGTTCATATCCTTTATGTAAAATAATAAGCAGATTATAATAAGCGTTCAAAATTGTGTAATGTCCACGTGACTGAGTTTTAAATTTCCCCCGCAAATTCACATTGACATTTTCGTCACGTGAATATATACATTTCTGAACAACCATTATATTCATCTTTGTAATCCACATTAATGAATTTTTGTTTGTTTCCTGGCTGTTGTTATTCTCAAAGATAAGCAAATCTCAAAAAGTAACGAAAATTTTAAAGTTACTAAATCATATCAACAATTAGAGAAACAAATCCCATAGAAACAAAACTTAATATTGCGAAAAACAAACAAAAATTATCAAAAATCGATAACACTTATCAAACTTATAATCTCAACCAACGTAAATTGCAATCATCGAATTTTAAATTGAAATATATATAATATTATACTTTTTTTGTAACACCTTTCCCCTTTGTTCTGTATACAGATACTTGGGTCCTCCCAAAATAATAAATAACAAGTATATACATACAACATTCATTACATGATTCATATTTGATCTTAATTAGTAATAAGTACTCAATTTAATGGTTTAACGTTAACCGATTATTTCTTGATTTGCTTATAACTCGAAGCAAAAGTTAAGTGGTTTGTTTCTAATTGGATAAAATCACCCACACCAACATTAGAAATACATATAACTGAAAAATTATCTCAAGCATCATGATGGACCGAACAGAAGCAAGGATGAAACTCGAGAGATTCAATAGACTGCATAGTAGACACAAGAATCATTGAGAGCCAGTCATTACGATGCTTACGATCGCTGACTGTATGTATGCTGTTGTGCTGTTGACTCGTGCAATTATCGCGGTTGCGATGCGCGATCGGATGTGTCGAGCACGCCTGTGGCGTCACGGTCGCTCCTACGTTCTCCGCCAATCGAAGACTGCACTTCGGTCAAGCCCAAAAAGTCGGCGTACGACACGTGCACAAAGTCCGCACCGCATCGCCGCATGCCTCGAAACACCCATGACTCGCAACGATCGCAACTGGCGTCAGTCTCTCGCGATTGCCGTTTATTACCATCTAAGGTGACCATAATACATCTGATTATGCGCTATAATCCTGGTACTTTTAATAAGGGATGAATGTTGTATTTTTTAGTCCTACATATAAAACATATTTAATAATTTAATATACATATTTCTACCTATTTAATATGTAAAATAATGTCATTATTTAAGTTATTTATTTTTAAAATATTTATTTATTTAATAATAATATTTAAAATACATGGAATTCTCGTTTGTATTTGGAAATGGAATTTTAGTACATGTATACCCTGAATATGTTATATTATTATAAATACAATTGTAAAACTGCTTACGTGTTTTAGTATGCCATTCCATTTCGTATCATTATATAAAACTTTTAAAATATGTATAACAAAAATTATTATTTCTATTTTTTTTACGGTATTCACAAATCTCAGCTTTGAAGCAGTATAAGATTTTAAAATTGTATGCACACCTTGTGGTATTATAAATTAATGGCGCTTTTATATTACTGTAGTAGAGATATGAGTTTATAATTCATTTGATTAATTTTTCTCTACGTTTTCAAAAATGCATAATAACTAAAGTTTGGTAATTTTTTGAAGCAATCAAACTTGCAGTAGTATTCTAATTATTTTCATATATGTGCGGAAATTCACAAGCATTTTTTGGTAAAAATTAGAGTAGTTAATGTAGGCTATAAGTTAGTTCATACTATGATCCTAATTGCTTGAGGATGATTATTTGTGGGTTCGACTGTAATATACAGGTTGGTCAAAAACTAACGGAAACGATTGTCATAGCTTTATTCCGCGAGTTTTTCTGAGTAAGAATCCAAAAGCAAAATTGTCCTAGGACCTCCAGTTTCGTCGCAAAAGTACTTCAAAGTTTCACTATTTTAAGAAGAAATACGTTGTTTTGGTAAAAACTTTCTTTACATATTACTTCTATGTTCTTTCGAGATCACATTTCCAAAATTTCATTCTTTTTAGTCATTGGGAAATGCCTTTT
>JASKGN010011391.1:0-14242 GCA_030556245.1 Falagria sp. GC000072 | reverse complement strand
TGCTGCCGCTTCAATTGCGTGTGCCGTTGCTGCCGCCGCCGTTTGTTTGCGCGCTTGTTCGGCTTGTTTGTTCCATTTGTTACGTTCTTCGCCCTCGTCTCTGTTTGTGTCTATATTTCGTCCGTGCCATCATTCCTCAGATAAATTACTGCGGTTATCAGTCTAGCCTAGCGAATCAACTTATCTACTCAAAAATTTCTTCCCCAAAAAAAAAACAAATAATTCAACAATTATTAAATTAAATCGAATGATTTATTGTGAGCAGTAAAATCCAAAAAAATAGTCGAAACTTTTAGAATATTGAAAAGAAATAGTCGTTTTTAAGTTATCCCTTGGTATTTTTCTTTCGATAGTCTGATACACTCCCCTGCTGCCGTCTGGATTCAGACTTGCCGCCCCCGACGTCTTTTATGCATTCGAAAGCGAGAAACGCGTTATGAATGACTAATGCAGCCCAAGTCGAGTTTTGCCCAAAATTCAGATCAACACCCAGATAGACAGCCCTAGGGTTGAAAAGATAGAATATGCAACCGGATGCCGGAACAATGCGAGACAAATGCGCATGCATCAATTGCATCTCGACCCTCTGTCAATAAATTACTTAAAACGAACGGAAAAGAAAGAAGTCTTTGCGGAGATAAAATTAGGGAGTCATTACAGCTTAATGGTATTGTACTTAGGCAATTCCCAAAAATCGGGGGAATTTGATCTTAAAAATTATGCCATCCATAAAATTCATTAAAATGTGTAATAAAAGGGGGTTTATTCCTCGCACTCACTTAATTATTAAAACAAATGCCATATGAGATTTTATAAGGGTGTAACGAGCCAAAAATTGTCATTGTGTTCGCTCACGACATCAAATGAAAGGTAACATAACCTCTCATTTCATAAGTCATCAAATTAAAGCACATTAAGGCGTTGTCTGCTATCACGAGTGTGTATACTTTGAACCACATACTCAGAGCCGCTGCTACCGCCGTCACCCTCACATGAATTTTTCTCTTTCGAGGGGCGGCTATAGAGTATAGACGAAGGGAGCAGAGAAGAGAACAAAGGGAGGAATAAGTTAACTGCGACGGACATAAAACGACACATAATAAAACACACTCAATTGAGTTGAAACAACGGCCAGGCCACAAAATGTCTTTTCAAGGTACTAACAACGTATATACAGTGTGTTTAGTTCGTTCAAAATTTTGTTTGACTCAATATTTCTAAACAAAAATCTTTGAACACATTGTATATTAGATAAATTGGCCATAATCAGTGTCTGGTCATTCTGACAATGAGTTTGATCTTCAAAAGGTTTTTGGTACACAATTACCACAAGTTGACTTAATTCAACATTCGCTGTAATAACTTTTTATTATATTTGGCTTTCTATCGAATTAAAACCTCAAAAATTTTAACCTCACCCTACACAACTTAGTCCATAAATTTCCCACAATATTTCAACCCTCCCTGCGAGCCACAATAAAAATTATCTTCCTTGAGATATCCAAAGGAAACGCGCCATCATTAATCTCCTCATGAATTGAACGCGCTGCACTTTTGTTTCCGGCCATGTTTCATTCCACATGCATCCCTCCTTCACTTAATCTACCGCCGCTTCTTTTTCCAACATCTCGTCCTTCTTAAGCAGTCCTGTGTCGCCATTCATCCGGTTGTTATTGTACTTTACTACCGAATGATGAATGAACACAGCCGCCATGCCAGCCGAATTGAAAAACGTCGCAATATTGGGAGATTTCAATGTCAATGTCAAGTCCTGCGAAAATCCAACAATTATCTGCCGGATGCAGATAAGAAAAGGATGGATTGAAAGTCTAGGAGGAATAGGAGAAAAAGGACGACCTTCCTTTTGGTGGATGGATGTAAACAAGAGGTCGGCGACCTGCGGGGTCGTTCGTTCGGTAGGTTCGTGTGTGTTCCCTTTGACTGCGCTTTTCATATTTATGCCGTGCATTTCGGCCGAACAAAAAGCTGCTGGCTCGGTAACATGCAGGACTTAATCAGCCACACGATGGATGGACGGGTATAGTCGTACCATCCTCTGGCATCGTTTGAAGGGATGAAACGTTCGTTCGTTCGTTTCACCTCACATAAACTCAGCCAACTTTAAATTTCTAGTCGAATTGGAATCCATCATGGATACATATTTGGATCTAGTGGAGCTTAGGGAGATGTAAAATTTTTAAGAAGAAATATGAATAAAAAAGAAATGTCTTGGGAATTATTAGACATACCTTGTATATTTTAAGAAAAAAAAGAAAAGAAAAAACTTTTGAAATCTGATCAGCTATCGATCCTCAAAAGAATTCGAATTCCAACTGCGCAAATGATTTGATTATTTTAAACGCACGATTGCACTACGTCTACTTGATTCCTTACCCGACCTTGCCCTCGAACCAACCCTTCGGAATATGAAAGTGGCAACGAGCTGCGAAAGAAACCGCTAAATGCAATTCACCTTTCCCCAAACCCTAATCCACCACCTTTGAGTTCACCTGGAGTTGGTTGAATTTCCAACGTTCGATCCCTTCCTCCCTTCAATTTTACGAACGAAGGCACGAGTCAACAACCATACGATTCGAAGTCTATTGATAAACCTACGAGAGGGAAAACCACTATTTGCAAATTTCCCTAATCAATTTATTTCCGCGACGCTGACGTCATGAGCAACTTCATAGAAGGATGTCAATGAACCAAACCTTCCCACCTTCCCTTCCCCACACATATTTTTTCATTTTTATAAATTTATATACATAGATTTAAGGGTTGTTATTCTTCTGACGATTGTAATAGTAATAGCTGCTGTGTAGATGGTGGCAAAAAAGATTTTACGTAACGTTTCGCCATAAACACGCACGTTTATGCCATTTTACAGCCGGATGAAGATACGCAAGCGGTGTTTGTGTCATACTCGGATGCTCACCGCCGCCCCCCATTCATATGATGATACTCTCTCTTTGCAAGTCGGCTTGTTGTTCTTGTTTGCTCTTGTTCTTTACATATGTATTTAGGTTTGGGAGAGTAAGACGCGTGGAAGTTAGTTGGGCTTACTGGGATGGAACAAAACCGCCACCCCCAAGAAATTCAAGAGATAGAAAGAGACAAATCTTTAGGTAGATTCAATGTGTGTATGTGTAGGGTTGTTTATTCACAAGTAGAAATTCATCTCGCGGAATAAACCTTTCCGCTAGAAGAATTTCTTTCCTCCCTTAAGGATTCTTAACTTGTAAACTTGAAGATAAAATTTTTCTCCGAAAAAAAAAAACACTAATTATTATTAAAAAGTTCAAATAGTTGCGAATTTGCTAAATTCGCAAGGTAAACGATACAAAAACACCTGTTAGCTTTCAAATCCACCCCTTGGTTTCCAAGGGGATGGAGTAAAAGAGGGAACATGAGCATCAGATCCAATTTTCTTTCCTTGCTTACCTACTTACCACCGAAAACAATGGTTAATGAACGCGCAAAGCGGAACATTTCCCTTCTCACACAATTTGCCTTAAAATAAGAAAACGAGGGGTATTTTAGCTCCCGGCCCGGTGGAAACGTAAAAATTTTTGTAGCTCCCGGCCCGATCGCAACGTAAAAATTTTTGTAGCTCCCAGCCCGGTAAAAAATTTTGTAGCTCCCAGCCCGGTAAAAATTTTTGTAGCTCCCGGCCCGATCGCAACGTAAAAATTTTTCTAGCTCCCAGCCCGGTAAAAAATTTTGTAGCTCCCAGCCCGGTAAAAATTGTTGTAGCTCCCAGCCCGGTAAAAATTTTGTAGCTCCCAGCCCGGTAAAAATGTTTGTAGCTACCAGCCCGGTCGCAACGCAAAAAATTTTTTTTCTCCAGACCCGCTTGAAATCTAAAAAAAATTCAAAATGTTTCGGCAAAAATTGCTTCCTTCGATTTCAAATTAAAACTTGCCAGTGGAAATTGATTTCGTCGCATGCAGAAAGTAGGAAGTTCGCGATAGCAGAAGAAAGTTGCCGAAGCTTCGGGGTGTTGATCACGTTTTTGACACGTGATGGACGCCAGATGGCACCGGCAAAAGTGCCCGAGTTTTTCTTTCCTCGGGGAAGGAAGAGCGACTTCTTCTTAGCTCGACGATGTGGCAGGAATGCTTAAAAAACTGCGAGTGGAAATTGAATCTAGAGGCGCAATGCGTCGACTGATGATGAAAATATTGAGAACGATGAAGGAAATTGGTAATTAATGAATGGTTGTAGGGAGGGAAGGAGATTGGGTGGAAGGAATCGCATCGGGGGACATAAAGATGATGAGTTTATAATTAAGGCATGGAGAGTAACAACTAAGATGTCAAAAATCAAAGAATCGATACAAAAAACACGACGAAAACAAAAGTTGATTATATTGCATTTTGAACCCGTTCAAAAAGTGGGTGCATGGGAAGAAGTGAAGGGGGAATATAATTAAATTTTAGTTAAGTTGATGTTTGATATTATTAATTAGTGCAGCAGCATATTGCTGTTTAATTAAAATCGGCGATTAATCATCGATCTATTATACATCCTTTGAAACAACTAAATTTCAGTCTTTAACTTTACTCCTCTCTTTATTTAAATCTCAATGTGATGAGGATATCAATACATCCCTGATGAATGATGACGTGACTGTGAGTGTAAAGTAAGGTGAGAGTCCTCCGTCTCCTCCCATCCATCAAAGACATTAATATAAGTCGCGTTTTAATTTAACAAAGTGTATTTGCTCAAGGATGGTGAAGAGAAACAAGAAAGAGAGTGTGTGTCTAGGTTAGGTAAGTGTATGGTGGTATAAGTAGTCTATAGCTAGTATAGATTTAAGGGACAAGCAGGGTGTAAGAGTATAATATAAGAAACGCCGTAAGGATAATCCCCCCGTCTGAAATTTCCTTCGTCTTCGTCGATTCTATTCTCTATTTTCGCTTGCTATCAGCTCGTCGCGTTCGACTGCACAATCAATTAATTCTGACGCGCAAAGAAGCGATACACCAAGCAGGATATTAGATATTAACATGGGGTGTGTAAATTTACGTGTCAGGACATGTAATAATGTGTTTAGTTTAATTCCTTGTCATGTTGATGCTTCAAGGAATCTATATCTTCGCATGACGAAAAAAGAAAACGACGGGATTATTAATGGAATTTTAAGGGGTGAGAAGAGGGTGAGGAAGAAATTTTCAGTTTATTAAAGACTAAGTAATTATTATTGTTTAGGTTGTGTTATATTTACCATGAGTTTTTATTGATTGGAGTTCAGTAGACGAATTTTTAAGATAACCTTCGAAGGTCATAGGAGTTCAAGTAGGCACTGGAAAATAGCAACAAAGGATAATTGTTAGAAAATTTTATTTATATACTTAAAGTATAGAAATTATTGGATTTTATATGTTTAATATTTTTGAGATGGGAACATGTCACCTTGGTTGTATTTAAACTCTGTGGGTTCACACTAAGTGCGTCACTGGGGAAGCGCAACCGTGGCGACCTCTCTAAACCTGTTCTGATATATTTAAATTTACATTCTACACAGTTTATATAAGAAACAATAATATAAATATGTTAGAATAATAAATTATTAATTCCGCCCCGAACAACAAAAATATCTCCAGCGAATAATTAAAATACAATATAATTAATTAAAACATAATTATTAGCGACGAATATATTAATGATGATTCATTAAATATTGCAAACATTCAATATTTGCAACTGGAAAATTAAATTAAATGCAAACATGACTGCAAAACTCACAATTAGTTGCAAGGACACGAGGAATTGCTCATTAAAATAATATTCGCAATAAAATTATAAACAAGGAACAATTAATTATGTATATTGTTATAAATCCAGCAAAAGAGAAACCCGAAACCTACAGA
Source organism: Falagria sp. GC000072 (assembly GCA_030556245.1). Taxonomy (NCBI): domain Eukaryota; kingdom Metazoa; phylum Arthropoda; class Insecta; order Coleoptera; family Staphylinidae; genus Falagria; species Falagria sp. GC000072. The sequence goes on along the minus strand of JASKGN010011391.1, from coordinate 8,366 downwards.
GTGTATCAAACTCACCCCACATTCAAAATTGATTTATGACTAAAATATGCAGGATGCAACACCTCCCAATAAAAAAATAAGCTGACTATTACATATTCCCATTCTAGTAGTAATCACACCAAAATTGTACGAACCCCCTCAGGAAAAACATAACCTTTTCAAACTCTGTACAACTAATCCTAGACATTTCCTTAGAAAAACCCACACGAAAGAAATCTCGTGACTCACTCTAAACTCAATTATTCCAGCCTACAAACATTTCTTTCCTTTCTTCTTGTCTGCATCATCGAGTTCAACTGCTCATACTCATAATTTCCCAAAAACGTCGCGGGTTTTATCCGCGCACTTACCAGCAGCGAGCAACTTAATGCAATAACGACATTAAATAAATTGATGATATCGCACTCCCTAACCGAACGAACGCTCCTTTCGTCCTCCTACCGATGTCCTGCGACGTCGGCGGTGTGCACTTAGTTAAAGCCTGCAACTGCGAATATAATGCACAGCCGACGCGCATAGGACGCACTTAATATAATAATGTAATCGGGAAAACGCCGTCGCTTTGTGTGGAAATGTATATATGTATGCTGCTCTTTATATTCTAGTTGTTTGTAGTTGTGGGCGTTTGCTATGAAGCGGTTTATTTCTAAGCGATATGGATACTTAGGGGTTTTTAACTGTAGGCTTATAATATAATTCAAAGTTTGTGTATAAAAAGGGCAAAAGGTGAAAATTTTAAGAGTCGAAATTTTAAGTTTAAAAAAAAATTGAAAATTTAGCTTTGGGGAAATATTGATTTCCAGTGGAATGTCATAATTTTCCAAGAATGAAATATTGAGTCAACATAAACAATCAATGACCTTGAACTAGACAATTAATTCTAGAATAGTAGGATTAATCATACCTCAATTCAGAATTTTCTCAGAATTTCTATCTGCTCATCAAATTTTCCCAGAAATTTCTATTGCATATTTTATTATCTAACAAAGGATTAAAATACTAGGAAATTCAGGAGCTGAGATAGAAATTGAAATAAAACACGAAAATAAGTATATCGTCTATCTAATTCAGTGCTTCCCAAAGGGTGGTCCGCGGACCCCTAGGGGTCCGCAGCAAACTTCAGGGGATCCACGGAATATCTCTTTACATATTTATTTTTTCTATGATGCAAACTGTTATTTTAAAACATAAAAAAAACTTAAGAAAAAGGTAAATTATTTTTTAGGGGTCCATAAAATTTTAGACAATACATAAGGGGTCCGCGACAAAATAAGTTTGGGAACCCCTGATCTAGTTATATAAAAAAGAAAAATGTAGGAACTAGAAAAGATATAGAGCGCAGGTCATGCAGTCGTCCAGCAAAGGTAAATTGGGACACTTAGACGGTGAGAAGGACAACTAGGGATGAAGGTGACACAAGGGGTGGGACATGGGATAGAATGTAGTATAATGCGGGAGCAATGCGGCGAGCGCGTGCCGCTTTCCGTAGAATACGAGTTTCAGCTAAGCGCCGCAGGAAAAATCAATAGCCGAGAGAAAGCTGAGAGCGCGTTCGCTCAACTCGCATTCTATATGTCCATATATCCTCTGTCCGAAAAGACAGTGCATGGAGGACAAGAACAATATAGACATATGATACTCTACTCCATTCCTTTTTAAATTTGCATAACAATATGGAAATCAGCAAATTAAATTATTACATTTCTTCGAAAAACGAAGAGAAGAGAAAAAAGTAGGGATGTCCAAACTGACCTATAAATTTAACTTTTCAGTTATGAATACTTATAGAAAAGAGTAAGGACTAAGGAAAAAGTAGAAGTAGAAGGTATAGGGCCTGGAATGATGTGAAAGCGATCCCATGGGAATGAAAGCAATATCGCAACGGTGGCCGTGTTGATTGGCCGCAGGAGGACGCGAAGAGACGAATGGATATATTTACGTCTTGGCTTTGAAACCCTGCCGAATGAATTGCGTGGTGTGCGTGAGTGAGAGAGGTTTTCGGCTTGATGTGTGATATTTGTGTGGCGGCATTGTGTGCATCCATCGCGTTCGTTTTCTTCCGCATGGAGGCCGGATGGATAGCTGCGCAGCTTATTCGGAGCAAGCTCCATTCTTCTCTATTCATCTCGATATATGTATATCCCATTGAGCCAGTCTCTATTGTGATGCATTCGGGTGGAATGCACCCCTCTTGTGGGTTTCAACATTTCTAGCGAATATTCTGGGTTCATGTTCGTACTATTGGTAGTAATGCTCCTATAAGGGTTTCTCGGATAGGTGGTGTAATGTAGGCTAAAGATAATATGTGGGAAATTTTTTAAAAATTGTGGGACAGATCTAGAATCTATGACCTTCCCCTCCCCCCTCCCCCCATTCTTACCACCAATTTACAAAAACAGAATATTAATGTAGTATTTCTATTGTTGCAGATTTACTCCCAATTTCAAGGACAAATCGACAAAGAAAAAAGGTAAGATTTTTTTTCTTGATTTTTCCCGAGGGTGTTTTGAACCAACCCTGGTAAAATTAACCAAATATTAACATTCATCGTTGGCATTATATCGATTTATTTGCATTTCGGTATTTATCCAAAATCGTGGAATATTTACGGTTATTGCAAGTGCAACTTTCACAATGTAACGCGTGTATTCATGCCAGCTGTGAATAAACATGATAATATCCATGCATCTCTCATCCAAAAACAAACAATTTCAACCCCTAGCTAGTTGATTTCACTAAAAGAATCGAGTTTTATTGGTCTAATCGACCATGCCCAACTGTTACTTTACATAGTTCGCTTTTAATCCCAATCGAAAATCAAAAAATCGAAAAAAAAATATATTAGTCCAATAATTTAGGGAAGCGTGCTAGAAATAAAATTTCACGCACAGGTCCTCAAAAATTAAAGTTCCCGGCCGAGAAAAAAAAAGTTTTGAAATTCTAAACCTAGTTAGTTTCTATTCATTTTTAAGTTACCTGAGAATATAATGAAATTCAAAAAAGCAGTAGGCCTATAGAAAATAGAAGATTAACCCACACAGCATGTGTCTACAAATCCACCCACCTGAGCCATTCATACCTTAAGAATAAAAACAGCTGAACACAAAAGGAAATATAAACCAAGATAAAACTAAAACCACAAACAAAACAAAATTCAAAAGACAAGACAATATGTTACTACCAAAAACTAATAATAAAAACATCCATTCAAACATATAAAAATAAAAATTTTAAATTTTTAACCAATAAATTAGAAAAAACGAATAGAAAAGCCACTAGCCACTAGTAATACGAAAATGAAGAGAATACCTAATCAAAGTTGTAAAGTAAATAAAGCAACCGCAGTGTTGTAACGTAATCCACGCAATGAAAAGCATCGAGGTGAAATTAAGGCTAAATTGACAACCAACCCCCAAGTATATTGTACACACATATATAGCACAGCATAGCATAGTTAGCATTACTAGCGCTTCCTCTCTCCTTCATCGAATGCATTCGAACATGAACAGTAGCAACTAGCTATTTATTGCAGGAGTTTAGCTACTTTCGCGGCATTGTTAATGTTGCTAGCATTGTGCGACCCTCGCACGAGCCATTCGCTCTACACGAGGTTATTCAATATGCGACACGTGTTTAATCACGTGCCGTTTGCATCTACGTCTGCCAGATGCTACCCGATATTTCAAGATCGACTCGGGAATTTTCACCGAACACACGAAATCCCTCATTTTCTATAAAAATCATCGAGTCGGAATTAAAACCTTTTCGATTCCGTTTTTCTTAAAACCTTTTCGATTCCGGTTTCCAAAAGTCGTCAAAAAGTAGCAAACAGTGTACGAAATAGGAAATTGAGTTATTAACTGAATATTATAGCGTCCCTAAGAATAAGCGCGTGCTAATGTGGGTGCCACCCCCCGCGATCGTAAAGTCGCCACATGCGAAGCGAAGAAGGTGACGGCGGCAACGTTCGCATTCGTGAATTGGTAATTTACGGTTTGGGTCTCGATTTGTATCGCCATGTAACTGCGGCATGTACGTGCCCGATGTGTAACCGTGGCAAGTAACAACAACCATTAACTTGCACGCGGTATAATTACCTATTATCATTGATTGTCATCATACTAGGTGCAATTAAAACCTCTGCGTCCGTTGTGTTTTTTTCGGCTGTTTTTTGTTGTTTTCGGAGAAATATAACTTGGATTAGTTTTAGCCTTTAGGGTCGGAAGGATTGTAATTGTTGTTTGGTTATATGTGTAGTGATGGGTTGATATAATAAATTGTGTTTTTATTTCGTTAATAACTTTATTAATAGTTTTCGATCGGGAGGTTTTTTTATGTGAGGGATGTCCAAACTTATATTGGGCTTTTTTTGTGTTTCTTGACAATCTTGACAAATTCAATTTCTGTTGAGTTTGTCAAGGATGGACATCACTGTTGTGAATAGGTAATACTAACTTTATTAATAGTTTTCGATCGGAAGGTTTTTTATGTAAGGGATGTCCAAACTTATATTGGATTTTTTTTTGTTTCTTGACAAATTCAATTTCTGATGAGTTTGTCAAGGTTGGACATCACTGTTGTGAGTAGGTAATGCTAACTTTATTAATAGTTTTCGATCGGGAGTTTTTTTTTTTATGTGAGGGATGTCTAAACTTATATTGGATTTTTTTTTGTGTTTCTTGACAAATTCAATTTCTGATGATTTTGTCAAGGTTGGACATCACTGTTGTGAATAGGTAATACTAACTTTATTAATAGTTTTCTATCGGAAGTTTCTTTTTATGTCAGGGATGTCCAAACTTATATTGGATTTTTTTTGTGTTTCTTGACAAATTTCAATTTCTGATGAGTTTGTCAAGGTTAGACATCACTGTTGTAAGTAGGTAATACTAACTTTATTAATACTTTTCGATCGAGAGTTTTTTTTATGTAAGGGATGTCCAAACTTATATTGGATTTTGTTTGTGTTTCTTGACAAATTCAATTTCTGATGATTTTGTCAAGGTTAGACATCACTGTTGTAGAGTAGGTACAGTAATATATGTAAAGTGTTGGAGGTATAGGTATAGGTATGTTGTACATTAATAGAGCTATAAATAAAGGTTTACGCCAATGCAAACATATTAATATAATGTGTAAGCATCATGAATATTAGATATCGGCTATGATGGGTGATGTGTGCAGACGAGTTAGTTTATTGACAGCCAGCGAAGGAACATGCATTGCACAGACATGAATGCTGTCTGTACTGATTCTATCAATTTCTATCGGAGTATTGGTCGGTACGGTATTGCGGCTTCATAAGACACTATTAATGTGATAGGTATCGGAGTGGCTTTCGCGGTGTAATAGCTGGTTAGGGTCATATTAAGAGCGATAAACAGTCAAATTTAAGCCGATAATTACAAACGGTGATAATTGATGCCTACAGTGATGTTAATTGCATCCAGGGCATGTCACAAATTTGCTCTTGTCTGTTTGTTCTCTGTTCGCTCCACTCCAATTCTAGTCCAATTAAAAAAATAGTGTCAAAGTTCCACCACCATCAAGTTCCAGAAAAAAAAATTCCACCACCACTTTTGGAAGAAAAAAAATGTTCCACCACTTTTGGAAGAAAAAAAAGTTCCACCACCACCTTTGAAGTCCAGTATGAAAATTATTAGTTAAAAGTCCCCGGATTATTTTCTAAGAAATAAAATGTTAATTAATTTTGTTTTTTAAAAAAAGTCCAATGTCTACAAAATTTTTTAAGGTGACAAACCAAACCCATTGTTAGATAATATTGAAGTTACCAACTTAAAAGGAGTCCAATTATGGAGCTCTTCCCAATTGTTCCAAAATCTAAAATAAGAAGTAAAGAAAAAGTAAAATAACAAAAGAACTTAAAAGAAAAAAACAAACAAAGTATAGAGATAAAATTAAAAATAAAATCAAATGTATAGTGAGTAATATTAAGTACAAACATTGATAAAGTTAAATGGAAGAAGTAGTAGTTTATAGTAGGAATTGAGCAGACTGTTCCCGGTGGCTTTACGCAGCAATAAATAAGGCAATTACGACGCGAGAGCGTTCCGCCAGATCGGACATGCCGCAACAATACGAACATGAGCAGCGACCGGATCAATGGAATTGCGATCGCGATCAGTTTGGTCCTGCAATTGCAATTCGCACACGATATGCATGTCTGCAATTGCAACAGATTAAATTGCGAGCCTATCAATAATATATCGCATTACGCCTAATTTGCAATATTAAAATGACAGCTGTCAAAATCAAATTTTAAAGAAATTCTTATTCGAACACATTGTATATCATGACATATGAGATATTAATATTCTTAACTGAAATGATTGGCTTACATATTCGGATTCAACTTTCAACTTAAGCGTGTAGATAACATCTTCAGGCGTTGTTGTTAGTACTGGTACTACCACGATTGTTGTCGTTATCATTATTATTATTAGTTCGTATTGTAGATGATGATATTGGACTTAATGTAGTATTAGATATTAGTAGTAGACTTTGTGTATATATTATGTATGTGTTCAATCAAAGGTTTTGTTAGCATATCAAGCTTGTTTTGTTATTATCGAATATCAGTGAATTCAATCTGTTTGCCTACACGGTTTCTTTACCTTCTAATCCAGGGGTGACCAACCTTTTTAATTAACGAGCCGGGCCAATTTAAATTTTAAAATTTTTGGTAGGTCGAACATAAAATTAAATTTATTTATTTATTTTAAAAAAGTAAAGATTTCATATACAAATTTGAATGCAAAATAAAATTTTTGGTGGGCCGTATAGACGCGTGTTGCTCATCCCTGTTGAACATCAAGGTAGAACGTTAACAAAATGTTAATTAATAGACAATAGACAAAAACATCACACCGCAATAATCTAAATTTGGTTAAAACTAGGTTTTAGGTTTTCACCATTCTCGGTTTTTGTGTTTTGTGGCATTATTCCTCAAAACAAACATTTAAAACAAATATCGGCCAAATAATAATTACAATCGAGATATATCACATGCTGTAATAATAATAATGGCGATTTATTCACAACTTTGTCATTTTATTTTAATTAAAATGAATTTTCGCTCGTGAAATTTTAATGAAGCGCTTTACTCATTGTGCCTTGACAATAATAAAATAAATAATCATGAAATTTATTATGCGCAGTCCAAATTTTAATATAAATCATCAAGTTTTATCAATAAATTTACTCTCAGCACCAAATCATCAACATTTTAATTATAAAACTTCCTCTATGGAAATGGTAGATTTCCATAATTAAAATGCCACTTTGAAAAACATCCAGCAGTAAAAATTTCCCAAATGGAGTTAATATAAATAGTACTTTTAATATTTCACTAAAGCGTCCTGTCAAATTGGATTTCCGGCTGTTCAAATCTAACAAAACCTAAATAAAATGATTTTAAAATTATGAATTTAAATCAATAACGCAATTAAATTGCTGAGAGCAAGTGTTTTTAATGTAAAACTCAACATATATGAATGTAATGTATAAATGCAAATGTGTCAACGAGCAAAATGCAAATAGCAAACGTTTGATATGCAATTAATGCACTTCCTGTTCGCTCGTCATCGCCGCTTTCAGCTTGGAATAACAAATAACAATCCCAGCGTTTGTCCATCCCTAAGCCAGTGGTATATATTCGAGTACCATACATATATCTAAACTAAACCCTCAATGCATTTGTGCATTTATATCCTTCGCACTCACAAATAATATGCACTCAGATAAACTAAGTAAGCTCCAAGTGAATAAACAACGGATATAAACAAACAATAACAACTTGCGGCAAGCAACCCAACCAACTTGATAAATAGATGAACAAATGAACCAATTCCCGAAAGAAGGGTTGCATGTTTATGGGGCGCACATGCGACTCATTTGTTTACATCAGGTAGGTGACATATAGCCGACTTGATCCTAAGAAAACAAAACTTACCGGTAGGTTGTTAATCCACCAAAAATATTCCACTGATCTCGTTCGTATCTTGTCTTATCTCACTCGCGACAACGGCACTCTCGATGAAGACTAGGTCGACTTCTCGGAAGGGTCGCGCATTGCTTTAACAATAACCGTTGCAGTCGTAACAGACAATCGATTCGCGGATCCCGCACTGAATACCGCAACATGCGAATGCAACGAATGAATTATAAGTTGTTGCTTTGCTCTGCGACACTTTCCTGCACCGGTTGCACTCTCAATGCAGGAAAATTTCTTGCACACCTTCAAACGAGTGGAGACTAGTATCGATGTTGGCAGCGCGCCTGTGCTCTCCTCTACGTGACCGAATAACGACTGACGGCACGAAGAAACATGGCCGTTTTGCGGACCC
>JASKGN010011388.1:0-11064 GCA_030556245.1 Falagria sp. GC000072 | reverse complement strand
TTTGGATCGAGAGCAGACGCGCGTTTATGATGCACGCGATTTCCCAACAGGACACACACCTCCATACCAGTCGAGGATTATCGTTTTGCCGTCTCCGGCGTCAAGGGAAATGCACGACTGTGCCATATAGCAATCAAACCGGATACTAAATTACAACTGACGTTATCTCAAAAGGAAAAAAGCAAAAAGTAGGATTCGAAGGAGAAGAAAGTGTCGACACCCAAGTGGATTATTCTGCCCAGGGGCTAGTACAACTCGATTCGCATGGATCCCACGTCATCTTTCATCGCTTCCTCTGTCAGTCCATTCAGTTTTTGGAAATTGATATGGACATGACTTCAGATCTTGACTAGTTACAACGAACCTAATTCCAAAATATCTAAATATTGTAGCTTTGAGTTTACCAAGTTAAATAAGTCTATCGATAGAGATATGATGACCTAAATAAAGTGGATTAACACAGAATGAACGTCGATGATAAGGCTGGAGTTTAGGTAAGATCGTGGCAATTAAAGCGAGTGTCACACTTCCCACTTTCTATCTCTTGGGGGAGCTTGTGGGAGGAATACAATACCATCGCGGAAGCAATTCCGCTAAAACCCAAGGGGTGAAGCGACAACAATGTTGTTGCGGAAAGGCAATGGAAATAGAAAATTCCCCACTATTGTTTCTCCACACGCATGGGTTCATACAACACCTGTTTTCTTTTCTTCTACTTTTTTGTCAAGTTCAGAATGCATGCAAATCACGGTTGTAAGCACAAGGATGTAACCACAAGTCGAGTGTTGCTTTTGACAGAAAGCTTAGGGAAAAGGGGTGAAATGGGAGGAAGCTCTTATTATTATTGGTGGCGTGCCGCCACTGTCTGGTCTAGACGGCAGTAAATATCTGCAAGTGGCAGCCGTTCGACTGTGCAACTGACCTTCGGTAAGTCGCGCGCTGATTTCCGGCTCATTGTATCCCAATTCAGTTACCCCATCCTTGTCGTTTATCCTTCTGTATTTACGCTTGTCGTCGTTTGAATCGATCATAGATAGCCATGCAAATTTCTACAGTGGATGCGTATGCCCCCATATAATAAAATTACTGGTTCCAGGATAGGATACTGGATACACATGGGGGATTTAACAGAGCGTAGTTGTGGATGGGGGGAGTAGGCATTTTGTGCGGGAATATGTCGCAGGATGCAAACCGCACACAGTATAAATGCGACCGAAATGGAATTTAATTATTGTGTAATGCATTTATGCAGAGAGTCGCGCCTTAAACCACTACCATTGTATACGTGCGTTCCCTTTTCTCTCCACCTTTGAGTAAGGAGAAGTATCCTGTGGTCTACAGGGAGTCATACATAGGTAGTATACTTCCTCCTACATAGACAATTTCAAAAATTGTTGTGCTCCTCAATGGGACCCTCAAACTATCTCTGTTTGCAGTTGTGCTCTACTCTAACCTTCTTTTATGACCTGGGTTATATGCCACATTGATGGCATTAAGTCTAGAGGGTTAAACTTAAACCAAATAACCAAATTGATATTTCCTCTTCATATTTCCATTCAACCTCTTTCGTATTGGGGTGATATTTTGGTTATGGGGAGAGAGCATACTACACTACAAAGATATAGTAGACGATCATAACCTGATAGCCAATCTAAGCGAGCGTTAATAAAGTGTGCCGAGGGAGGAAGTCGTAGTATGAGCGGCGGGAGCGGCGGTAGTGTTAGCCATTCCGGACACGTACGAGAATTGTGATTCCGAGGTGGTTAGTTAATTATTCAGCTCGGGCGGGCAACAAAAGCGGTCGGCGCAACGCGCGAGCCAGGAAATTAAAACAAATAATTTACGCGACTTGTATAGCTAATTGTCGACGCCGTTGGAGAATATCTTGACGCGGGGTTGTGCCTACTAGGGTACAGGGGATGCTAATAAAACATTATTCTTAATTCGCCTAAATTGTCAATTTGACCAAATTGGAACTTCTTCATGTTAACCAAAAAAATCAGAGGTCAAAGGTCAAGGGTATCTAAAAACATTTTTTATTACTTACCTAAGAATATTTGCAAAATTAAAAGTAGCAGGATTTTTGGAAGAGATGTTCGCCGCCTCCTCAACTCCCAACAACCCAACCCAGTTTTTGAAGTTTCCATATCCAGATTCTTTTAGCTTCAAATTTCAGTCCACCCCCGTCATTTGATTTTGGCTCATCATAGAGTAGCTTCCCATCGTTTGCTAGCTGTCTTCGCTTTGCCGCCTTCAGATGCTCCCGCAGTGGTAGACGCTCTTATCGGCTGAACCTCAAACAGAATATAGAATAATGCAAACGTATAACATACTTCCAGAGATGGATATTTATTTGTGTGTTATGTGTAAGCATGTAGCATATATTAAGGGTTGGAAACTTTTCACTCATTCACCATTTCAGGAAGCAGATACCTTCCTAGCTTTTAAAATATGTACGAATGTATAATAAATCAAAACGCAGTTGGAAGGGGCGGCAGGAGAATAAATGGTGAAGGTTGTATCGATGCCAATACTTTGCAGAAAGGTTGATTCCGATAGTGAAAGCTTGCTAGGAGTTCAAAGAGATTTCGACTTTGACTATTCTGTTGATTTTAAGGGATGGCCAAACTTGAAAATTGTTAAACCATCACATCTTTCATTTTTGCTTAGTTCCAACAAAATAAATAATGATGAGTGATGATAAAATTTCAGTCATAGTTTATGGATCATAGTTTGGTTATAGTTTTACTCTAAGGGGTAGCAGAAAGTTACAGTTACTTATTGATGCAGACCATCGGCGAACGATTACATTATGCAGAGGCATGCTCCCATCGTCCTATCTGAAGAATCCAGGAGATTTCAGCTTTGCGTCCGTTACCAAGAGAACTGTTACTCTCCTCACCCCTAAACCATAAGAATGAAAGAGTAAAGTTACAGTTTGTGGTATCGGTAGCCCTTTGCTTTCCACCATACATCCCTCAAGTTTATGATATAAGATATTCCTCTTGAGAAATGCTCACCTCCCAAAGAAAGCTTTCGACATGGGGGACTGCAAAAGAAATTGGAAGGGTAGGAGGTTCGAGGTGTCAAGGAAATATATACGGCTACCGCTCAACGCTCAACTGATAAAGAAGCGGCGCCTGTCACTCACCCACTCCTGCTACAATACTTTCTCAATTTCCGCTACCGCTGCCTAAAGGCAAGCAGCAGACACCGTGCGACATTCCATCACGACCGTCACCAGTCAAGACGCCAAGTGTAAATTAACAAAGCTTCGTTTTTAAATAACATTTTCTGTAAAGAATTCATAAACTTTACATTACGACAATTGAAGTTGGTGCTTTGTATATTCACTCAACACCTAAGCTATCAAGATAAACCCAATAATAGCAAAAGTTGAAAGAAAAGCATTGGCTCCAATTATTGATTACGGTACTGCACGTGCAGTGCTTCTGTTAAAGTAAAAGCTCGCCACCGCCACCCCCGATACGATACGGAGTAGATGCTGGAATTGCGGCACGTAGTGTGCAAAGTTAGAAGTGTATATCCGGGCCGCGTTGCCACGTGCCTGAAAAGCTCACATGGGGCATTTTAATTTTTTTGACAGCTACCCTTTTTTTGCCGCCTCCACTAGTCGTGATTTTCGATTTTTACCTTCGCACTTTCATTGCCTTTAAGATCCCTCAGCGCTTTCATATAAGAATTTTATTAAATTTTCTGCAAGGCTAGTTTTTCGCAGAAGAAGAGGCGGCGGTTTGGTGGCGAAAGCTTTTTGTTTGTTTGTGGGATAGAAAAGATCGAGGTCAAAATTGATGATTCGCACAACGCGCTCGCGCCCCCGTAATCATGAAGTGTTTAACACGAACCGGAAGCGCTTGTTCTCGTTCCGGCGGCGGCGATGGTAGTATTAGAAACGGTTGATACGAAGCGCACGGCACGCGGCTCGACTTCCAACGTGCCGAACATCCACGTGAATTGAAAGGATATAACACAGATAATGCACCACAACGCTTGCCGGCGGTGGCGGCATGTTCGCTTCGATGACTGTTATATCACAGTGCTTCGGAGTACGGACTCGGAGGCGATCCATCAATCAGCCAGTCGGTTATTAAAGTCCGTCGGTTGGACGGTCGGCTCGATTCGAACCGCCTCCGTTGCCGTCGCCGACCGCTTCCACTTATTTATTGCTACGGCATTACATCACCACTATCTACTAAACCTCCACTATGCCTGTCCAATTCGAGTCAAGTTTGCGACATTGATGACTGCCGCCCCCAATCATCGTATAAATAATTGCCGATTACTGGGAGCAGCAAAAAAAGCCAATACGTTCTCATAAATCTTAAAAATAATAAAAGTACATGTTTTAGTTTACTGTTGCTGGAACATGTGATCATGTTTCGATGGATTTAGTAAGTGTGTAGTTGTTGCTGCCCCCAAGGGGCTTTTCGACCGTTTAGCAATATCTCGACTTTAATCATCTTATACGTGCTTGGACGAGCCCTTGCCCACCATTTATTAATTAGACTGATGTTAGAAGCACAGTGGCTTTGCCGCTTCTGCCCCCGCTGCCGCCTACATTTCAAACGAATTCGAACCGATTGATGTCGAGAAAGCGCTCTGCGCGCTCATCCCACTCTAGTCGGCACGCACTCGCATAGATTAGCAAGCATTTAACCGCACACATCCTAACCGCCACCGCCTGCAGCCGTCTCCACCTTCCAAACCTTACTTTGTTAGCCTATGCCATATTATTACAACGCTCTTAGATTTATCTCACTCAAACGATGCAATACAAATAGTGAGTAACCGCGTTTGCATACACCGACACACCAGGTTTGTTTGTTGAGGCCTGTTGAGAGGCGGCAATACAACCTCGCGAATATCTATTAAACATACGCGGAAAGTGGCAATGCTATTACGTACCAGTTGCGGGCCAGTAAGCGCATCCAGCTTGTTATGTTCAACGTGCGTTTCACTATGGATGGCGGCAATAGCACAACATCGGAGGCGGCAGTTTGTTCGATATGCGCATACATTACACAATCTGAATGGATACATATGTTCCATGCAGCGATGAACACGGGAGCATGTGCTCTGATTTTCATTAGGCATAGAGAAAAATCGTAAAAAATGTTTTGGGGGCGGCTGCAAAACAAAGCACCTTTCAATGCAGGTTGTAAAATTTTTGTAGCATGTTCATGAACATATCGCGAAATCGACACTTATGTCATGTGTCAACTCGCATATGGAATTACAAAATTCGCCACCTCTTTGCCGCCTCCGATATTGAAGCCAGCAGTAAACGTAAATTCTAATGTTATATCAGCTGGAGTCAATTAAAATTTCTAGAGTTGAAAGCGAGATTACGAGTTGCGAGTGGTAACTGACGTTGGTGGTATTCACCGCCTCCACAATAATGAACAAAAGTGAAAGAGCAGGAGAAAGATAGAAAGAAAAGCGCGAAGTTGAGTTCCACCAGCGAGGAATTCCAATTAGGAATTTGTCACTTATACTTCTTAAACACGGGTGAGAACACGAATTTTCTGGAGGCGGCGGTAAAAGGGCATGTTCCATCAACAATATCACTCACATTCCCACTAATGTCGGTCTTATCCATCCGCGTAATAATTAGCGAACAACGCGATTTTGCGTGTAACTGAAGAAAGCTACACACATTCAATAATGGAAAACATACCGTGATTTCATTTAAGGATCGCGTGATTAATAAAACAGGTGTACATAGTGAATAAAATCTGCGTTCGTTTTTGGTTTCTTATTACACGGACACGGAGACAGTTGCTGCTTCCGCTGCCCCCGTTTGCAAGCGGCGCGGTTATCTTTTGTGCAAATCTCATTTAATGGGCGCAATGGGTGAGGGAAACGAAATGCTTTACGTAATTATTTTCTTTTGCTCACCATGACAGTTTCAAATGGGCACATTGTAGTTTTAATTCCAGGGGCAGCAAATAACCGTGCTTTTACCGCCGCCGTACTGCTGACTAACACTACAAGTTTATTCTTTTAAAATTGGTGCAGGAATGTGTAGAATAATGTACGTTGTAAATAAATGGTAAATGTTAACCGCCTCCACGAGAAAAATTTTTAAAGAATTTTTATTTTGATAATATTGGGAGAAAACTTTGTGGTTCTATCAGATAATAACGATGGAAAAGTGACAATATATTTCTATACAGTTTCATTCTTCAGAATACTTTCCGGGGGTGGTAGTGTCTCGATATCAATATTGCGGCATGCAAAACTTAATTTAAATTTGAAAGAAATTTTAATCGAATTTTTGGAAACATGTCTAAACAATTTAATAGCAAACATTCTCGACCGCCCCCAGGGTGGAAAGAATATGTACACATCTTTTACTGTTACCGCATACAAGTAAGGTTGGAAAGGTAGAGGAAAAGGTAGTGGAGGTAACGTATGATCTCGGTGGTAGTAGCCTTTTGCTTGGATCTTTGCAAACCGCCTCAGACGGAATGCAATATGCGAGTGAGTTGCTTCTCCGTAAATCTGCCGCTCCTACCTCGGTAGGCCATAAAGACAATATTAACTCTTGTCTGCACTTAGCTACCAGATGAGATTAGAAAGGTGCATAATGTATCGTTCCTAGAGTTTGGGGACTAGCGTTAGGGGGGAAACGATTCAATTGCAGGAAAAGATCTCTCCGTCCGGCTTTCATAAAATAATTTACTTCCTCAACTTGAAAAGCGTTAAGTGCACGCATTAATGCCAGCATTCATTTTGTTGATGAATCGTGTTTGACACCAAATTAGAATTACGAAGTTTTCGGGTTAAAAGGGACGACTTTCAGTTCTGTACACCTAGAATCTAGATGAATGAGTTAGTTGACATTCCTGACTTTTATCAATTTATTCCAAATTTGCAATTTGGAATTTGCCAAACAGAAACACACAACTTTGCATGCTGCTCTAGTAATAGTTGAATACGAGATCAAGGATTGTACTTTGGCTCCAGTTCCAGACTTTTCCTAGCAGCTTCAAAGTCATTCCGGAACACTCTTCACATTAGTACCTCCGTTCTCGTAGATGCCCTCCAGATATACGTACATAACCCAAGCGCTCGCGAGTCGATTAACGTCACGGGCGCGAAGAGAAATAGCGTCCAAATTGCTCCGACTCTAGATGCCCGGATATTTCACAGGCGACTATACACATCCGGACACTTGCCGCCTCCTCCTTCATGACGACGACGTTCACACTCCATTTACTCGCCGTCTGCCTTCTTCAACGCTCTTTTCGCGTATCGAAATTAAGTTTTAAACAAACTCAAATAATATGGATAACTCTTAAGATAAATTTATTTCACTCTGGAATCACTTTTTCCTTCGGGATTTTTAAGAACAAGTAACAAAGAAAAAAAAGGAGAAGTATTGACTTTGTACACAGTTATTGATAAAACATCTGCTACCCTTAAAAGACACATGTAACATTTCACTTTACCCTGGAAATGTCCCAGGAAGTCTAAAAACCAGAACCGGAAGAAGAGAAGTGGCGGCAATTTTCATTTTAATAAAAACGCTTTATGCGAAAGCACATAACACAAACTCATGGGATAAATCAGACGAGAGTTTAATTAAAGCATTTATGTTATGGGGCGGCAATGTAACGCCTCAACGATGGTCCTGTACCTGTTCTTGGAGGGGTTCATGGTTATTAGTCTGACAAAGATCCACCACGGAAAGCCAAAAATCGCCTAAGTTAATCCGACTTTGTTTGCCGCCTCCGACAGTACATGCAGCGGTTAAAAAGCGCGAGAAAGCTTGAGATACAACCGCCACAGCTTACTCCAGACTAAGACTGATATATCACTTCAATCCGCGATCCGCGCGTTTGTTCGCATTATCGAGAGCGCATGGCGAGCGTAATCCTGCCACCCCCAGGCTTGCTCATTCCAATATCGTGTGGTTTCCAAGCACAATGCAGACTAGATGGACGCTAATTCCACAAGTCAAGTCAAGAAATCAAAGAGTAAAAAAATCGCAGATTGTCTTGTCTTGTCTGGTTTTGTCTTGGGAACTACAACTTTGGGGCGGCGGTAACAAGAAGAAAGGAAAAGGAAAGAGTTAGAGATGTAGATGTAGATTTGAAAGCATATAGGAGAATATGTCATGTGCAATCTTTCAATTCTTCGATTGGAGTTGTACGCTCGAAGGCAGTCGAAGCCACACAGACTACCGAAATAATGCATGCTCGTGCAATTCCAACTTTCATAATAAATCTGCGACAGTTGCAAACGGATTACCTCGATGCTCGAGGGCGGCGGTAAATCTTCCGATTGATTTCGTTATGCTGCCGCCTTTACCAAATTCTAGAGGCGGTTGATAAAGACGCTTTAGAAGAAGACGACAACTGTCTAAAATGAACTTCTGTAAGATGCAGCAACGATCATTGCAGGCCTAAGTCATCTGTAAGATCTTGATGGAATGAGGTCGGCAGGAAATGCAAAAAGTAAATTGAATACCAAATGCATCATAAACCTGAGTGATCTAAACGATGACTTGGGAATGTGTCTAAGATGAGAGCAAAATGAGATATGCTAATATATAATATCCGGAGGGTGATATCAGTGGGGGTTGGAGGGTTTTGCTCCAATACATTTTTTATGATGATATTTTTGAAGACTTCTCACCTTCTTTATTTGAACAGTTTTAATCAGATTAATAAAAAAACCTTCAAGCTCCCCCCAACTGAGGTGACAGGATGAATCTAAAATTGGAATAAGGAAAGTCTGAAGTATGTAGTTTGACCTGACTATACAAGTTACCCCTAGTAGTATCATAGGCTTTGAAGAGGACAGAAAGGATGATAGTAGAAATAGAGGCGGCAATGACGACTTGAGATCGTTCGCTGTGCTCGTATCCTTTATTAATACAGCCAGACGACTTCCTAAATCAGACTGATTACGGATCGCTAGCTGGTTGCAGGCATAGGAGTAAGTCCGTTACGTTTACAGCCCTACAGTTTCCAGTACCTCCACATGAAGACAATGTAATTAAATGGCATCCATTCGTAATTTCGCAGCGGCATTGCTACATGGAGAAGGTGTGACTGCTGGCCGGGCGCGCTAATAAAAACGGGGACGGCACGCCTGTCACTACTACTGTTCTCGTTCACCGCCTCCAACAGTAGTCGATATCTACGTGCCCCCGCATTCGCGAAGAATAATTAGTGGCCGATATTTACATGCTGGCATCGTCTTGTCCTTTGTCTTAAGTCTAACTCCTCTTTTTCTTCACGGATACTTTGTCTACCCCCATAGGGAGGACATTTCCTAGCATGCAAATCTAATTGACCTTGTGCAGCTTATAAATGACTCGCCGTTGGGCCTGTCACCACCAATAATGTGCCCATCATCGGAGGCGGTGGTTAGGGTAAAGTGAATGAACTGCAAACGGGCTCATGATAGAGATGGCCCAGTCAGCGAAAAAACACTCTTCATTAGCACTCGCGAAATGATTGCTGTCAGTGGCAGGCCGCCGCCGCCGGTCAATCATTCTGTCGTTAGGCGCCAATATACACTGCCAGACAAAACATAGTTTAACTAGATATGCCGCCGCCGTGCTGGTGGTCATTAGACCGATTTGCAAATTTGCTCTGACATTCAATAGTGGCACCAGCAACCCTAGAGACTCGTAAGCTATCTCATTGTAATTCCAATACAATCCCAGTAATTTGCTAGAGATTCAAAATTGAGGTTAGGTCAAAAGAGTAAATTTTATATTGAGGAACCCTAGATTTTCCAAACATATCGCTATGGATAGTAACCGGTAATAGTAACGGTAACGACATCGCCGTTCTAGAGCGGGCGCCCATACAACACCAAATCCTGTTGTCGTTTCTCTGGCAATGTGTGCCGACGTTCAGTCCACTCCCGAAACATTCATGCCGGCCGTCGACACACAATGCCACCATCCAGGAATTGTATCCACGAATGCATGCATACACGATTGTGTAACGGGGGCGGCAGTGCTAACGTAAAGAGCGGAAAGCCTTGATGAATGTCCGGAATTAATATCATCGGTGATTAATGAAACGGCTGCTGTTGCTTGCTGACCGTCGAGTTTCCCTTCTGCCCCTAACTTTACACAATAATAGATCACGGCGTATGTGATCCCTACCGCCGCTCAAATCATGTATAGGACAATGTAAATGATAAGACATCGCATTCCGTTTTACATTCGTCAAAATTTAACCAAAGAAACACTTTTGGGAGTTGAATTGGTAGAGGAAGTGTGGAAAGTGTGCGGTTATGAGATGTGCAAAAGGGCAAATACATAAATTATGCTCGAACACTTGGAGAGCGGTTTGTAATATTTCCGCCACACATAGATATATAATAACAACAGGATTCGGATGAGATGGTTAAGCGGAGACGGCGGTTTCACAAGAGATGTAATTGTACCACAGCCGGCGCAATTTTTTTCTAAGGGGAAATAGTGTCCAAAGTAATGGCTTACTTGACCACTTTTCCAGATGTTCTGCTGTAATTGAATATCGTTTATATTTTTTTCCCAGAGGAACTTTATCTATTCCTATGAGGTCCTCCCTCCCCACCTTTCAAAAATAAAATCTCTAATTTTGAAAATAAAAACAATAAAAGTTGATTTATTTAATTTATTTTAAAGTGTTGAAATTTAGGTTTCTAAACGAAAAGCTTTAGTTTAAGCTTAAATAGAGATTTAGTAGGATAGTAACATTGAGCGGCTTCTCGGCAACGTATCGGGTGGCAGGTGATGGATAGCCGTCCGTTTCGATATCGACAGTTAAGTAAGATTGCTGTCGGATTGCATGCAAATTGCGCTGGCGGCGCATGTGTTTATCCACTTTACGGCCGGAAAGCGAAGACATGCACGGGAAATTAATGTTCGGATCGTAGCCGCCACCCCCAACCCTTAGTGTGAAAGCGTAGTCCGGTTTACAAGAAATCAATTCGTTGGAGGTATCGCAAACGATATAGAGACTGAGTGTGGAGTGGCCCACACGCACATATTGCCAATAAGATGGACGAGCCTCTTGATTGCCGTCCCCA
>JASKGN010011387.1:0-13403 GCA_030556245.1 Falagria sp. GC000072 | reverse complement strand
GTTGTTCCCTTTTCTTCGTACGTGTGTATATATGATTTAGTGGATTTGTGAGGAGGCGAGTAAAGAGTTCCGGTTCTGGGGGTTTTCTATAGGGAGCCACCGCAAACCACTCCAGTTTGCACCTCCTTTTGTACACATTAAGTTCTTGCGGTGGCGATATTCCTCGGACATGGAATCCGCCATTGTTTAGCCGCATTCATTAAGATTGCCGATAATCTTCGGTGCTATAACTTACCGGCTCGACTCGCAACACCCTCGCCTCTGTTAATGAAGTACTTATAGATAGCACTGCGGGCAATTTTCGTATTTAAATGACTCATAAATAAATGATCTTAAAATAGGATTACAACAAACAACAACTCTATAAACAACTCGATAAAGCAATTGATATTGTGAAATGAGAAAGCTCGATCTCGACACGTCCTGTTTACCTTGCTAGCTTTCCGGGTGCCAATGGTGCTATAGTATACTCATAGTATACCTACCTAACCTCCATTCTTGTGTGAAACGGCAAGAGTTAAATGTTAAGCCAGTTCCTATTCCCGTTTCGAATCCAAATGACTTCTTCGAAATTACGTTTTCGTGATTTTCGGTTGTTTCCCGCGGATATATCTTTTGATTGGTCTGTTCTACAAACGTAATTGATGTTTTGTATTAAAACGATTAAAATCGACGATACAAGAGCTGATTTATTCAGATTACAAATTCCAATACAATTATATTGATTCGAGAGAGCGACGAGAATAGCTAAAGTAGTGCTACGAGGACTCTCAAGAAAACAATGAAACGAATTATTACGAATGAGCTAATGAAACAGAAGAAGTGTCCTCAAAGAATTAATTGCCAATTATTTAATATCATTAATTTAATATCGCCAAAAACATTAATTAACGTTTGTAATCAATTACTTTATAAATAAACAAATTTATTTAGTTCTGTCTTAAATTGTTTACATGATACCTTACAAGTACAAACATTTTGATTAATTGTTACTTCAAACAAACAGCGTGAATTTCTTCACAAACATATTGTGTTCGCGTGCGAATGAACCAATTGCGGGAAAGAACGCTCGCTCAAGCAAACACTCCACACATAAAGATTTAATCGGCGAACATTAAAAATAATTAAACAAATATTTCAAGTGGAACAATAAAAATAATTAACTCCTCATTGTTTATGAATTATTCTGGTCGATAGGGTCGACTGTTTGAATGTGAATGCAACTATACCACCCGTATAGCACGCAAGCCCAAAAAAGCAAGCAGCAGTTGAAAAAGAAGGGAAGAAACGCGAAAATTAAATTTGATTAACTCAGAAAATTATAATCGCTCA
The DNA here is from genome assembly GCA_030556245.1 of Falagria sp. GC000072. NCBI lineage: Eukaryota > Metazoa > Arthropoda > Insecta > Coleoptera > Staphylinidae > Falagria > Falagria sp. GC000072. The sequence continues at coordinate 12,071 of JASKGN010011387.1, read as the reverse complement.
TTTTTATTCTGTTTCGTTTGTGTTGCCATCTTTTCTCTTTTCGCGCACATCTGTTTTGTGGGGGCTTTTGTGCAGAAGGTTCGTTTAACCACAGAGGCGTTGTTGTGCTTTTTTTCACCTAAAAAAATTCGTCCGGAACAATGCCTCTCGCTTAATTAATTCGAAATAAACAAGACAAATAGGCTGCTGTTGCGCGAGTTTTCTTTTCGTATACATATAACTTTAGGGCTTTGAATTCAATTTCAATTTCAGTTCTTTTTTCATCTTTTACATTTTTAATATACAGTGTAACCATTTGTTAATTTTTGATTAATTAAAATCAGGGCATTGAACAAGCATTAGCAATAAAATCACCACAATAATAATCCTAATATTTTGTGTATTTGTAATGTTCATTACATGGGGTTCATGAAGTAACCAATACATAATAAAATAAAATTGCCAGCAACAAACGTGACTTTTAGTGTTATTTCCTTAGTACAAGAATTAGTTATGAACAAAACCATTTCGGTGTTACAAATACATTGTTTGAACAAAAACCTCGTTACACAGCTAAATTTCCATTGTTTCACGTCAATAAATTATGCAATTTAATTGTTATCTAGTTGTATAACATTCTTTAGTTTTCATGATTAAATTATCAATTACCACGAATTTAATTAATAATAATTGGAATTAAATAATGCTTGAATAATTATTAATTTTAGAATAAGGAACAATTTCATTGAGTAACAAAAAGCACAAATTAGTATATTAACATAATATAAGTACCTATAATTGCGAATAGTAGGTATTTAGTTTTGCTCAAATTAACCCGAGAAAACATACAACTACTGCATCTAGCAGTTGTTAGATTGATCGTGAGATGTGATGAGGGTGTGACACGAGGTCGGGAATAATCTAATTCAATTAGGCGAATCAAACGTGATGAATAATTACACTAACAATTGGTGTTATAACACCAATTGGAGTAGGCACATTCAACACCCGAATTATGCCATTTGGAAAATTGCTTGAACAAAATGCCTTCTGAAATAAAATTAATATTAAACATACGGCACCGAGTATTTGAACAAAATTTGGTTTCAAAGAATTTTTGTTATTAATTAAATTGAAATTAACTTAATAAAAACATCTTGAAATCCTATCTAAAAACTAATTAAATGAACAAGTAATAAAAAAAATTTATATGATTAGTGCTTTGTAGATTTAATTTAAACCACATTCTAAGAAATAAAATAAAAGTAAACAATTTACCACTCGACGTGGGAGTACGAACACTTTTAAAATAATTCCAAGCGTCACGTTTAAAGCGATTTCGTATAACACTGACGACGGAAAATTAAATCATATTATAAAATGAAAAAAGCACTCTCTCCACGTACATTTGCTTCTTACGAAACTCCGTTTACATGTTTGCTTTCGACTTAATTAAAATGATTTTTAATTAAAAGCGTACACGTGATTGCGATGATGATATGTGTATAATATATTAGAACGAGTGCGTAACAAGCTTTTTGCTTTAAAGCTTTAATATCGTGATGAGGGTTAAGTTAATCCTTTGTGGACTCCAATGTGTAGAAAGGAAGCGAATACCAAACTGAGCCGCTCTTTAATGGATTTAGTTCGGGATTATATTGCAAATTTACGATAAAGGTATTAAATGTTTCTATTTGTGATTAAATTGAAATTAAAGGAAATATTTAAACTAAGTATGTATTTACAACTAAATTGGATTTAATTAAATTCTCCTGTATATACATTCATAATTTTGATATTGCTTGAGTTTCGAATTATATAATCATTTTATGCTAAACAATGATTATATTTAAATCATTACGTATTCTAACCTAAAATATTTATTGATAACAAAGTTAGGTTAGAGCTGGTAGTTCCTAGTGTCCAAAATCCAACTTCATTTGGCATTTCCATCCCTATTGGAGCTTTTAACTCGTCCGAAATCGTACTCGAATAGGAAAAGTAGACTCATGCATATATACAAAGTGAACGAATGCACTTAACCAATATGTACTGGGAAGTGTATCTGTCAGTTGTACCCACACATCGACATTGAAGCATTTGTTCGACTTCAAAAGGATCAAAAGCTACTCTGCAAAACAAGCTACACCATCATCAGTGCGGTAGGGAAGCTCTTAGCCAATTGGTAATCCTACCGCGTTCTCCGAATTTTACATGGATCTCTCTTTATTTGTTCTGTTCTTTTTAGTGTACTGACAATGTGTTCAAAATAAGTCGTTTTCTCTGTTTCCTAGTATTCATTGATTCAATGTTTTATTTTCATTAATTTTATTTTTTTTATCTTTAACGAAGCTTTATGAAATATGATTTAATTATTAGTAGCCTTTCAGAAAACAGCAACATGTTCACTTACAGAGATGTAAATGCACTGATTTGAATAATCACATAGAATTACAGAAGCAGAAAATATCCTCGGATGAGCACTTTTAAAAGCAGTAATTATATTTACTTATTTGCATGTTTCCCACAGGCTGTCTGTTCCCTCGCAAATGCATTAACGCTGTCAACCTCATTTCGAAAATTGAAGGCTTTTTAAAAATTTAAGTGAATTTGGTCACCAAATAAATATTCACGTAGAATTAAAAATTATGAAAATATTAATAAATAATTCCTCGAAAATGCCACATTTCAACTAAATTTAAGTGTTGATGTCCTTAATTTTTAATACCAGGAAATATATGCATATTCTGAACGAAAAAGTGAATACAAAAGGCTCACATTGCAGTGATAGTAATTATTTAAACTAATCGTAACGCCGACATTACGTATATCCGTATGTGAGAACATGGAAAGCATGAGAAATGCGGAAGTGCGACCTGACCTGACCAGACCAGAAGCAGCAGCATCGTAATGATTTCGGGAGGAGGACATCGAAAAAGAAACAAACTAGTTTTCATTCTAAATGCAAATGAAAAAGAGATAAGCGCTCTTGGCGCGCAAGAACTCAGCTCGTCTGACTGCTCCATTCGATTTTCGCAGAATACGAAACTAGCAAGGAAGCAAAAAGTGTATGGAATTAAAATTCATCTTTCGCAATTCGCGGAAGGATGTTATAGCTATATAGGTGGTAGCGGCTATAGATAGATGGCAATAGATAAAAATAAGAGTGTGGATTCTAATTTCAGTTTCTTCTTGCCGAAGCGATTTTGCTTCAATGGGTCCACATTAGTGCGGACGTGGCGCTATGACATCAACTCGAGAACACTTAAAATCCTCTAGCGGCATAAATATTACATGTAGGAATTAGAGATTGGTTTTATGCAAAATTTAGTAAAAATTCGTTTCCTGTTTTTCGGCTTTGGTTTTTATCCTTTCCCCGGAATTGAAATTGAATTCCAGTGTTATTTATGACTTATTCGTTATTATTTCTTTCCAATTACAAAAAAGTCAAACAGTACAAATAATCAGATAATCTTATACTCGTTCATCCAGTCAAGTATTTTACCTTAGAGACCTTTGTTCGGAATCATAAAGATAAATAATATAACCTGTCTCGCAGTTTATCAGCACCAACAATTTGTAACAAACACTTGTCTACCAGTGCTAACCAGACTGCAGTAACTTGTCCACCGAAGCGCTAAAATAGCGACCTTCTTCGTTGTCAGATAGTCAGGTGGAAATATGAAGACTTCATACATACAGTTTGTTCTAAATTCATGTAAAATTTTCTTATATATATAGTTATAAACACATTTTAAACCTCAAAAATGGGTACTTTATAAAATCTTAAATGCATTATCGTTTTCTTCTATTTTAAAATTTTATAAGTAATTGCTTAGTTTCGTAAACATGTCTAAAAGTAAAGTCAATTTTCGAGGTGTGTTTCAGTCGGTTGAATATTTAGGACAATCAGTGATTGCATCCCCGACGAAGAGGAACGCATCATCGTCGACGATGTACCATACACGTAAATAGCATTAACATAACAATACCTGGTGGCGCGCCGGTAGAGTGCGGAGTTGAATCATCGTCAGGTAGATGTGGTAGAGCAAACACCAGACGTAACGGGATAACAAAAGGTTTGCTTAATCTGCATATCGGATTTAGCTGTTAGTACACACGTTATAGATATACAAACAAAACCAGCCGACTCTAAGAGTAACCGATGCGACCCACTGACGTGGTATGATATCATCCAACTACAGATACGAATATTATCCCATATCTTGTTTAATGTTTAATTGCTACTATATTAAACGTCATGTAAACTTTTTACATTAGTCTATACTCTATGGTGTACAAATATGTATTTGCTAAAAGTAATAATGATATTTAGAATTTTAAATTCATATCAATTTAACTTAATAACTTTACTACAGCAGAAGAATAACCCTTAAAATATATAAATATGAAATAATATATCATATTCTTAAGTTTTTGTGTTTTTGAATTAATAGGCTAAAGTTTCAAGTAAGCAGCTTCAATAAAATTTTTAGATTTGATTGAATCTAATAGAAAATCTAAATTTAGATGGAAAACTGGCGTCGGCTTCTGTCGTGCCAATAAACGTCTCGGGAATGAATAAAGAAAAGCTAAGGCAATATTATAAGTAAGCGCACGAGAGACTTTGTTAATTTAACAGAAACTTAAGTATTGTTAGCTATTGTATAAAGCTTCGACGATGTGTGCACTCGACGTAGGCGACGACGCGACGCATTATGTGTGGCGTGAATGCGCCGGGCACGAACTAATTCGCATAGGCGGCAGCGCGTGCATGGCACACAAAATCTGCTTCGAAACTTTGAGCGTATAATCCATTACATGCTATAAATTTGCGCTCATTAATGTGTAATCTTACGAGAAACCTATTTTCATTATTTATTAAGTTATTGCATTTACTTAATGACTTACTTATAACGACTAAAACTTCCAATTTACATGTTTTTAAAATTCGTTTATGAAGTAATTTTAAAATTTTCTTGAATATTGAAATAATACGTTAATATTGAATGTTTCAAGAAGAGCTGTTTTAAAGTAGGTACTTAGTTGACGGTTGAGGTAGGTGATAGATAGATGGAATATTAAATGCATCGTACCTTCCTGTCCGTTCCCTAGTGGTATTGGCTCGCCGCCTTCTCTACGCCAAGCTATCGTAGGTTCCGGAGATCCCGCCGCAGCGCATCGTAAACTGACATTAGATCCTTCGCGTACCACCATGTCGGTACTGGTCGGATAGTCGAGGATGTCAGGAGGCACTGTAACAAACCAACACACAACCACTGAGTATTTACATGCTAAAAGCACTGAGACACAAGTTTGAAGCTAGACGGATGAATTGGGCAAACCGAAAGAAGAAGGACAAGCTGAAAGATAACTGCGGAGCGACCCCAATGGTTTTCGCTTTATTCACTGCTTGCTGTACTATAAAAGAGGAAGAGAACGACAACTTGGAATATTATCATGGACTTTTCAAGGAGACACTTGGTATGGGAGGGCTTAACTATAATGATAGGGTGATGTGTGATAAGACCTTCAAGACTTCGAATATTTATTTCTCCTGCAATGCCGAAATGTTCTCTTATAGACATGAATTTTTGATGTTGTCATCAAAGATCATCAGATATTTCGATGCATAAAGTAAAAAAGTTCCAAATCTTGTAGTTTCTATTTATGTACTAAGTGTCATTACAATAATAATAATGATCATTTCAGCCTTTTGGGCATTTGATGTTTATTCTAAATTACTACATGCACTATTCAATGAGAGCGTATGTATCAAGGTAATAATTACGTCCGCACACCTTGGGCGACATCTGCAAGCATTAATTAATTGATCCATACATAATCAATTAACAATTTGACGTTTACCTGCATTGGCAAACATTAATTTCCATTTCGATGACGCGTGAAGCAGCAAATCGTCAAACTCATACCAACACCACCCTCAGGTGGTTCAACACCAAACAATTATATATCTAAGCTTATATAATAATATCAATAGAAAGTTGTAGTCTATACTGACGGCTAAGTGTAGTTTACGTATAGTTTCACTTTAACTAATAGTTTATCTTTCTAAGGAAAGCAGAAGAAGAGCTTGCAATTCGCTGGCTTGATACGCAAAGAGTGGATAACTTAAAGAAAGCAAGCAAGAAAGTTGTTGCTTATATTATGAAGTGTACTCAGGGCGATCAATCAATCACTATGCGGGTGGGTGCCTTGCCCTACGCTATCATCTCCGAAAATATGCAAGGCGAGGTTAGGTCGACACGTCTAATGTCAGTCGCTGCCGCCGGTGGAGTTTCCTCCGGACTCTTCTTTTGCACGTCGAATTAACTTGTTGAATATATAATGAATGAATATTTCGGACGATAAATAGATTCAAAGCTATAGCTTTTGCCTAAAACTTTCTTATTAAAGGACTCAATCAATATTTTACCTGACGAATATTAAATCATTGTTTAAAACTTTCAAATATTAAAAGTAAAAATTAACTTATTATAAGTTTCTTGCTTTTACATAAAATAGAAATAGTTATTCTTAGGATTTTTGCACTCTGGCGTTAATTGAAAAATGAACGAATTATAATTTCCATAAATTTTTAATTTTAAATTAATTGTAATAAATAATTATACGATATAAAGATAAAATGATGCAGATTTTGTGCAACTTTTTGGTATATTCCGGGTTAGAGAGAAATATAAAATTAATGAATTTTCATATTAAATAATTAAACCCACTCAAAAAAGTTATTAATCAATGTCTCAATATGTTTTAATCAAAAGCTTTAAAATGCACGACGGAGGATAATTAAATTTCATGTTGGCGTGCATGTGGCGCTAAGCAGAAAGTGAAGAGATTCAAGAAGTTTATGAAAGTTTTTGTACACGGTCGAAAGGATTCTTTGAGATAGGAAAAGTTACGAGATTCTTGCGCTCTTAACTTGAAGATGTCCTGGAGATGTTTCAATAAATTGAATTTTATTAATATAATACCCATTTTCATAGTCTATATAACATTCCAATTACATTGTATTTTTCTTTCTACAAAAGTTAATTTAATTTATAGTTTATTTTAAAATGTAAATGAAAATATTGATTTTATGATTTTTATGACAAATTCAAATGAAACCAGAGATAAACCAAAATTATGATCAGATATGAATATTTTGCAATTAAAGTAGTGGATATTACTTCTCATTTGTTGGAGTTGTTGCGGTTTGTTTGTGTTTGCGTATGAAAGAGAAGCATATCGCATTGCGAAATGCAACTGAGGCACTTTGCAATAATACCACATTTGATTTATTGCTATTTACATTTTCTTGGTTTCCTCCAGTTTTTAGTGACATTTTTCTTGTTAAATAAATATTTACGACACATAATTTCAAGTTAAAACTAAAAACAAAATTTGCATTTTACTTATTTCTTTAAAATATATTTATTTATTTCTAAAGTGAATTTAAAAGTGAAACAACATTTTTAGGTTATTTCCATTTTGAAATATAAAAACGGCAGTACTACTAGTTGGTACTGTCGCGCATGTGTATAAAGATGCGTTCAGTATTCAGTCGAGAGAAGACAGTCTTTTCCCTCAGGAGGAATTCTGTAAAGCGCATATGGGAATTTAAGAAAACAATTTTACGACTCTTTTTTCTTCTCTATTTTCAAATTCGCTTCTTTGTATCGGCTGCATTCTGCTTCTCGCAAAGCGCATTTTATTCCTTATTTAGTCCCTTTATTTATTTTTCTTCCTTGTTTGTACTTATATACCTTTCCAACTCCACTTTCCAACGCAACGCGTCTCTTAGGGCAACTTCGTGTTTATAAAGTAGCACAAAACGAGCAAGGATAAATATTAACAAATCGAAAATTTGTTTCGGATGTTGTTTCAATGATCATCTAAATAAATTTTAATTTTGATTTTCATTCAATTATCTAGAGTTCTTAAATGGATAATATTAAGAAGAAATAACAAACAATAAATAATAATTAGGGGTTAAATTGTGATTGAATTTCAATTGTCCAGGTACAGATTGTAGAAACATCCGTGTCCACATCCTGGACAGTTTGTCATATGGTGGGCACACGTCCGGACGGAAAGTTACAACGTCCTGGAGAGTTATCAACATCGGTTTGTTATTATAGTAGTGCTGTTCGCAAAGCGGAGACCGTATCAGAGTAAACTGCCGTGCGAGCCATACATCACTTCTTCTGGAAACTACTCCGGCTGTTATATTGTCTTAACTGCGTCTTATACTGTCCCACATGCATGTACTTTATACTCATGGGACAGAGGCGTCCTCATACCGAATTCCACTCATATTCAAATTTAGTTAGTCGTAATGAATTGCTTAATGAATTAGCCACGTAATCCAAATTAACCGAGAGATACAGATTCATTACTCAGACAATAATGAAACGGCCACTGCACTGTAGACATGAATAGAAAGAAGAATTGATGAAACGAAAATAAAAACAAAAGGAAATAAAAAAACTTGCGGTGCGTTGGTGGTGTTGGCGGTGTCGTCGGCTAGGTTATAAATTTAAGGGACGTTTCCTGGCATTGTGTAAACTGCACACCGTTTATTACGCCTCCGGTGATCTTATTCCTTTTTTCGAACGCAAAACGCTTGTCCTTTCCCATTGCGCTAGGTGTAAGAACGCCGCTTTATCAAGACGCCTTTTTTCTCTTCTTTATAAGTATATCCCACTCTTAGACTGCTTTTTCTTCTCGTTTTCGACTTAGAGAAGTTCCAACAGAAGAAAAGTCCTGCGGAATGCGTAGACAGACGGCGACGTTTATAAACGCTATAAGAAGCAAAGAAAATATTTCTTTAAATTTGTGTCGCCGAGTGAAACATCGCGCATTTATCATTCATAATACAGTAGTCGTTTTGTTGTGCGTTTCGCATGCCTTTATCACTTTCACTTAAATCCCTAAAACGGGCAGGACGGGACGTTCCCACGTCGCTTTGCATCTTCATCATCAAGCACGTACGATAGCAACGCGTCCATTTTTTCTCCATTTGCACCAACTCTCTCACTGTTTCTCTCTTTGCGTTTTCAGGCTTCTTCGTTTGCAACAGAGATGTTTGTCTTATTCCAAGTTTAATATTTAAACGATTACTTGTGAATCGGAGTGTAATGCACATCTCCTAAACCGGGAATAATAATAAAATAAAGTGTACAAAATGGTTGAACGACAAAATGGCTCATAACGTTCGTTCACAAAGGATATTAAATTGATATGACTTTTTTCGAACTTAAGTTTTCTTTCTAATATGAAACGGAAAACTGTGAAAAGTAAATAAAATACAATTTGTTTTATTTTTGCTTTAGTTTAATATGGAATATATTTCTAGTCTTTTCTTTTTGTGAGAAAATAAGAAAACAGTTTCTTTTATTTTTATTTTATTGGTATTGTATTTTTGGGGGATAAAAAGGATAAAAAACAGTTGGATGTTCTCGAGGTTAAGGTTTACGTGCACTGGCGTCATTGGGACTGCTATTTCTAGTCCTAGCCTAGCAAATAGATTTATTTCAAAGACAAAAGCTTTCACTGCTTGTCTCAAAAATTTCTTTTTTCATCTTAATGATACAAATATTAACTTTTATTGTATCTTAATTATTATTTGAACAAAAAAATAATAATTTACTTAAATTATTTGAAATTTATTTTTGATATTAATGTTCAGATATTATTATTTATTTTCTTGTACATCGAATGGGATACTGGTATAGATGCATTTGTTTACTCACCGACGACGTCTAGATATCCGACTTGGCTCTTCATGGGGTCGGTATTAATCTGACACATGTAGAAGCCTCTGTCTGATTCTCTGACATCCCTTATGTGCAGATACCACGTCTTATGTTCGCTGTGAGTCACGGCGATTCGGTGGTTTTTCGTGATTACGTGACTGTGGATCGTCAAAATTGTCTGCGTGTCTACTCGCAACCAGGCCACCTGGAAACCAAATACAAATAACGCTTAGATTTTCATATAGAAAACAAATAACTAACCAAATAAATAATTACCTATTAAATAATTGTTTAATAATAGTACTTAAAAATTAAAATGTTCTTGGAAATCTTTACAAAACTTATAAAGTTTTTAAGTTATTTAAAAACATCTTGTCTTCAGGTTTAGCTTTCATTCATTTTTCTGAGAACTAACCAAGTAGGATTAAACCACCGTTTTCAAGAAAATATATATATATAAAAAAAAAAATAATCAGCTTTTCTTCTTATAGCAACTTTTTTAAGGAGAAACTAGTAAAGAAAATCGAAGAGTGAACGATTGAAATACTTTACATAACGACTGAAACGATATAGATAACAGTGGCGCAATCGCGGTAATGCAAGTGTATGCATTGTATTTTGTTGATGTACTTATGCACATCTGCATGCGCCTCTACCAAAGCTTCTCGCCAGTTAATAACAAGAAGCTGTTGCGTACATTAGCGCCTCGCGTTTGGCAAACGCGGCCCAAACAAAGGCACATTTACGTCCGATTTGATTTATACATGGCTAGTAAGAAACGCGCGATATATCGTCTTGAATTACTCCTTCTTGCGATGCAGCCAACTTCTCCTTACTTCTTGCCTGTCTTCTTTACAATCGTTTACCATGTACTTTAATTCTTTTATTTTATTTTTTATCCTTTTGAATAGATGCTAAACACTTACTTGACTCGTTTCTATTTATGTAAGAAAAAAACTGATTCTTTCAATGAACATCAAAATAAAAAATCTTTTGATTTTTTTTCTTGCTTTAATATTTTCATTATCTCTTGTAATTCGAGAAAAATATCAATTATAATAAATCAGTTGAAGTCAGAAATAACGAGCCAAATTTAAATCACCTAAAATCACAAGGAGCCTAAAGAAATGTTCACTTTATGTGTGAAATAAAAGGGTTCATGAAACGATTGATTCGATTCGATTCCTGCTTCATTTATTCGGCAAAGCAAGAGAATTGATGATTTAATTTGCAACAATTAAACACAAATAACGGCACGATTTCAGTCGGCGTAAGTTGATTGTATCTCCTCCAGTTAGATCTTTTTCTTCTGTTGTTAGGACAATTAAGTGAATATTAACGAGCGCATAAGGAATCCTAAAGGTTGCAGATCCATCATTCTCTCTTCTTCTTCTGTTTGAACTCCCTGAGGCCGAGGAAATTTAATCGAAATAAAGCTAACGCAAAAACGAAATTTCTTTCTTAGGGGCTATATGCCAAGATGCTAAGTCAATTTAATTAAATAGCAATTAAGAGTGATCTCTAAACACGTTTCAATTATCTGGGATCATAAATTTATTATAAAGAAATTATTAAATATGTACATTTCCTTCTTTAAAATTTATTATTTACTATTAACTTATTAATTAACTTATTAATATACTTTATTCATTACAGTTGTATTTTAATATTTTTGTATTTTTGTGTTTTATATGTGAGAGAATGGGGAGATTCTAGAAGAAAAAAATTCTTCTTTGAAATAACAAGTAAGTTTGGATATAAATAGAGGTTTGTAACCCAAGCTACAAAACGAGATCTGAATAAATGTTTTAATGTTTTTATTGTCGTTATAAAATGCTTCCGGGAAGAATGTTTGCGAAAATGTTGGGTTTGATGTGCTTGCCATTGTTTGAAGTATTATTATTGCGTTTCACTGCTATAAAATGCTAGTATATACGCTTAAGAAAAAATTTGAATAAAATATGTTATTAAGGGACGTTGAAAGTTGTTTTTGTAATAATGTAACTTCACTTCATTGGGGTGAAATTTTTCGCTCAATAAACTATAATAATACCAGATCTAATTAGACTGGAAGATTGATTTAATTAGTTTTCGCTTAACTGACTTAATTTATATTTAGTTAGACTATTAAATTTTTCGGAAAAGAAGTTTTCTTAGATCACTCTAGAAGTTTACACTATAGAAAATTTGGAACGTGAAGAAAATCAATACCTATTACTATCCCTTTCAAACGTTTTGAGCCCTCTCTTTAATAGTTTATAAAATGAAAACTATCGGTCGGAAAATTATCATTCAAAACGCAATTGAAAGAGAAATTAATTCTACATAACATGT
>JASKGN010011378.1:0-14496 GCA_030556245.1 Falagria sp. GC000072 | reverse complement strand
TCTTCATTATATTTTTGTTTGAGCTAGCAATTGCTAAGCTTTTTCTTATCATATCAGCATCGCGAGTCCCTTTTTTGCAATTTGTTCAATGCGTAAATTGTGGAGCATAGATGACATTCTAATTGAACTTAAATAATTTGCCAAGCATTGATCAAATCTTTGTATTTATATAATATTTGTTTCTTCTTTGCAATGTGTATACACCCATGAACATTGCAACAAGAAATTTTTATTATATGATGTTATCATTTCTTTTGCATAATTTTTGAATTTCTATCTATGCAGCACAAAAAAATCTCGCATCGGGCGTAAAATAAATCATTTAACTTTCGTTTAAATAATAATACCGAATCCATCGTTTAGCTTATCAACCGCGTCGTGCTTCCTAAATTCGTGCTTCCTAATTTCGCGTCGTTTGTTTACTAATTACATGTATTCTTTTGCAGCTCTGAACCGGTTAGACTGGGTCACATGTATTAATTAGGCAAAGCGTTTGCCACCTGTGCAGATCTATTAACGCGATGGAGATAATAAATTTTTGTTCGTATGGTCTGCACTTCGCGAAATAGCTGGAATGTTGTTAGGCAGGGCTAAATAGGCAGGTCACTTTTTGCAAACATTGATTGATTAGTTAAAAGGTTATATATCTCTTTCTCCGTCCCTCTAACCCTTTAACCCTATTAGCTATTTATTATATATATATGTACTCATTTCTCCGTTTCAGAGTCCCCGCGAATAATTATTAGAGCGCCGCGATTTTAGTTCTCTTGCAGGCAGGATTCGTTATTAGGTCCTTTTTTCTTTATCCTGTTAATTATATTTTGTTCGTTTCAGCTGGAGTTGGAGTCTTCTGGAAAGTTAGACAAATTGTCCATTCGGTTAAAAACGTGTGTTATTTATTTGTAATTATAATTGAAACAATTAACTATAAAGTAAATTAAGTTCTTATTGACAATAGTAATTATATGGACAAGTTGTTGACTTTATTTATATATTAATTTTTGGTGTAATTCTATATATTTATTTATTATTTGCATGTACATATTTACTTGTGTAATAATTCCTTTCATTCCTGTACAACCAACCGTACCTATTCTATTAATTTCATAAGAAGTAATCTATGAAATTAATATATTAATTCAAATGTTATAATGGGTTTTATACAAATCGGTTTACATAGATTAATTTTTCAATAAATAAATTAAAATGTCTGGTGACAAATAGTTTAAGCAAACACAGAACTTGAATCGTAAACCAGTAGTGATATATTGAAACAAAATAGACAAAAGAACAATTGGATCAATAGGGTAGAGTAAAGTTGAAGAGGCTGTCGACTTGACTATTCACTAGTCAATAATACTCGCATGATTCAATATGTGTGATATAAAAGAAGTGCTTTATTGAGAGCAGTTCTTCACGTGTCGATATTTGCTTAGGATCGCGTTCAAAGAGATAGAAATGCTAAAATGCTAGGAAGCATAGGGTATAATGCAATATAATGCGAAACTTACAGAGAAATAGAGAATGGTACATAAGACATAATAAAAAAGTACAAAATCACAAAGAAAAAAATTGGAATGAAATTGCAAATGCAGGCGAATATTTAACGGAATGTGAGTTTTATTCAATACGGTGCATGTGCGTAGCGATTTTTGCCAAAGGCTAGAATCCGTTTTCCACCCTCTGAGGGTTGTATAAATCGGTGAACAACGGCGACTCACTGATATTTTGCAGACAGTGTGAAAAAACAATACTATTGAAATTTAAAATGAAGAAATAAAATAGTCGGTTATATAAATTTTAATAGACTTATCAGTTGATCTAAGATTGGATTTACAGCAGGTATTGCAGGCTGCAATAATCTCATATTAATTTTGTGCTAGTATACAAATAATATTTTCAAATTAGTTCTTAATTAAATCAAATCAAAATATAATAATTGAATTATGTTAATTTACTTGATAAACTCTTCTATGCATAACTTTATTCCGGTGGCTATTTATTTTTTCATTCATAATGCATTAATATTTAATATCATTATAGCATCTTGCTTACTTCAAGTGTATCAGTAAATTTTATAAGTCATAATTAAAATACACGTGTCTCTAGTTTGACTGTATTCCTACATCTAAAATTAAAACAGTTATCTAAGAATGGAACAAAAATAAAAGTTTCAATAAGGAAATCCTACGTGAGCTAATACATATCGATCGATATTTTGTGAGATTGTGGATTCTGGAATACGTCGAGTATATCCACAGGAATAGGGAACAAAGCCCGCGTGTGCGCATGGTTGTGTCTGTATAAATGTGTTCGGGTTGCGTCTCACTTTGGGGGGATGGATGCCCCGGCCGCCGTGTACGCAGCGTCGCCTCAGGATATTCCAATTAGAACCCGCTTCGTTCTGCTCTGTTCAGGACTCGTCTCCTTTCCCTTCAAATGCGTGTATGCAAGCCTAGCATTGCTTTGCTTTCATCATTCTTCGTTTCCCACAAGCGTACGAACACTATGTCCTCGTTGTCCCCTGTTTATTGCTGAATTCATATTCTCATTCATTCACCTCCATGAGGTGACATTACATTTTGGGTTTTGTGGTATCGATAGACTAGAAATATGAATTTGTAAACAATCAGTCATTTTGTGAAATGTTAATTATCAGCAGCACGTACCAAGTCGAGATTTTTAAACTATGCACTGAGTCAATTTATTTAGAAAGCAACAACGATCTCAGCTTCTTGTCAAAATGTTGAGTGGTGATGATGACGCCACTTTCAAGATGATGACCTATGAGTCCATCAATAATGTACCCGTGGCTATAGGTCGTTCTTCTTCTCCTTTAGCTCATAAAGTAGTTCGGGTGCATGCTCGTCAAATGTCAGACCATCTTTTCTTTCTGAAACTTTTTAATTTCGATTTTCGACAACCATAGGAAACAATTTCAGTTTGCAAACATTTTTTAAGCGATAAGACATTCTTCGGAGTTTTTCTTTTATTCTTTTGTTCTAATTTTACTTATGCCCCTCTTATTTTCTTAACGTGATTTCAAAACGATCTCTGATCCTGCTGCGTGCTCGCAGAATCATAATATTTGGGAGACTTGCAAGGGAAACGAAAAAGAAAACGAAAACATTTCATTTCTTCGCGCTTTGGTTTAAGATCCCCTAAAGAGCAAACAAGAGAAAAAGAACTTTAGATCGAATCATAAAAAGAAAGAGAAAGGGAAAAAGGAAAACCCGAAGTTTGTTTTCTTATTTGGTGCGTTATCTCTATAGACTTCTTTCATGTTCCTCTCATTGCATATTTATATAATTCTGATTTTTCAATTAGATTCCCTGTCTTCCCTCTTGCAGTTGATGCTTGGTTGAAGAAAAAAACAAAGCGCAATACAGATTCATATGTTTTCGGGTCTTTGCTTGCGTTTGATATAGATGAATAATAAAGTAATAAGGAAGTAGTCGTCCACCAATCGCGACGTCCTTGGTTTCGGGAAAAGAGGGTGTTTTCCCGAAGGCGAAAGTGGGGCCGCAGGACGCGCCCGTGGATCTATAGTGGCGGCGGCGCCGGCTGCAGGGCACGAGCAGCCGCCGACGGCGCAGAATCTGCACGTATCGAGCGTGATGGCGTGTGCATGCACATTCGAAACCCGCCCTGAGGCTTAATCCTGTGCCCTGGTATCACTCAAATGCTTCTCTGTCTTGTACAATAATATAACCGATTTCAAGAAGGAACTCTATTGTTTAAACTATTACAGCTTGCGAAGACAGACGCAAGACAAAAAAATGGTCGGTCGGTAGTTTTGCATCGTTTTGAATTGTAAGATGTCGAGACTTTGTTTCCATCTGGGATCTGTCAGCCCTTACAATCCTCGTGTATTATTTAACTGAAAGGGGCGAGTGAATACTGCGCTGTTTTCTGGCGAAACTGAAAGGAAACTATGGGCGCGAGCTGACGAGGTCTGCACGGGGTATTACAATACGCACCCGCGGGCGACAAGTGTTGTTTACTTTATTTCTTATCCCTGAGAGTTCATTTCATTTATCTTTTGCATTTTCATATATGTATGTGGACTGCATAGGGTCGGTCTGACTACATCAATAATACTTCTATCATAAGCTATCGTGTTACTTATCATAGGTACATGCGCAACGGTTTTTTGTTACTCTCGAACACTAAACATAGTAAAAAATAGTAATACGTTAGATAGCATTCTGAAAAATAACAGTAGTTTGCTTTATTTGCAAGTTTATTTGCAAGAGATGATAACACTCTGCGTGTGGTCTTCAACTTACTTTTTCGCATGTCACCCTTCTGGTTATTCGAAAACTAGGTGTTTGCATGCATGGGACAGCTTGAGTTTGACAGTCAGTGTAGCGAAAGAGGTAATTTTTCATACGATTGAACCAGAATGAAAATGAGTTAAGAGCGCAATCAATGAGCTTTCCGAGCATCGTATAGCGTTTAGCTTCAGATGAGTTGACACGCATATAGGGTGGTTGCTAAAGGGAAGACAACCACACCACATGATAGGGATATTAGTGTACCCCACGCATCACATATGGAAAACACAAAGATTAACCAAACTATTCTCTGGCTTTGGCAGATGTAATTCGAGTTTTAAAATATCGACTAGTCCCTCTCGTATTAATTATTATATCCAGTATTATTAGGAGGATTAAAGCATAGCAATGATGAAGAGTAAATCTCGGTAAGGACATGTAAAAAAAAAAACAAGGTAGGCAAGGCCCTAATCAAGAAGATAATTTATTTGCGAGTCGTAATATTTGCCGAATGATGATGGGCTGCACTGCTTTTTGCGCTAATTGGCAAAGCAAACTTTTAAAGCTCGTAAACTTAGCTGATGAGTTCATACCTGCAACGTCCGTTGATTTTATTACCTAGCTTCGTTTTATTTTTGCTCGGTGCTTTATTTAGTTTATTTGCTGAGCAATTTGCGTTTCATTTTTTTTGTTTCGTGTCATGTTTTGAGTAGCCTTTAGTTGAGCTGTTTTATTATTGTTAGTCTCAGTCGAAGCTGAGGACGGTGGTATTTAATCCAAGGGTTTAAAATATGTAAAACATGAAGGTTTACACGCCCGGCGCGAGAATTATATGAATATTATTAATGTCGACTCGTAAATATAATAATTGTTGAGCATATAGATATAGAGAACAGCGAACAAACTATAAAGTGCAGCTTTGACATCATAATCAACTGCTTCCATTTAAATGATTCACTGAGCTTCACATTATTTATATTCTTGTCATAACCTTAAACAAAAATAATCCGATCTTGAGTTGACGTTACAAGGTCTTAATGTGAGCCTTCTTAATCCACTCAAACTCCCTTAAATTAAATTCATATTTAAATTTTTATTTAATATTAGCTTTTCAATTAAGCTCACTAATTTAATGATTGTAGAACATACCAGCTGATAATAATTAGTTCTTATTTAAAGAAGAAAAATGAGAATAAGGATTTTCTGTTTACGAAGGTACTCATCACACAGAGCTTTTCCCAGCTTTCGTTCCTCTTTGTACATATCTTTGTCCTGACTTCCAAGCGCATTAAAACACCACTGGAAAGGTCGGTAATACCCTCACCTACGTGGTCCTGAAAGATTTTGACTTTCTACTTCACTGATCAAACGCTGCTAAGCTTACAAGCAATCTCAACCATGTCCATTTCGTAATTAATTTGCTGCTGTTATATAATTTCGTTGTTTCCCTTAACGATATCGAGGAAAATCCCAAGTTGTATAAAAGTATTACTTATATCAAAGGTATCACGAGTTTAATTTATGCAAAACCAGCCACTACCCTCTAGCGCTCTGCAGAAAAAAGTATAATTCAAGCCAAATTGCACTCACGACGACGACTTAATTCGCATGAATCGTGATGTGACAATCCAATTAAATGCGAGTCGGTTTCCCACATACGCAAACAAAGTTCGCTTTCCTCGGAACAGAGCCTAAATTATTGGCCCCATATATTTGCACGTTTGTTCATAAGTACATTGTTTAAGAAATATGTAGAAATTCTTTGCGAGTTGCAACTGCTAAAAAGGCGTCGTCGTCGTCATAATACGAAACTGGTGCATGTGAAACTCAAGCACCAACCCCCGGGGCACCTCGCAAGAAGAGAAGTGTGTGCGCTGCATTTAGTTCAGTTCTTTACAAAAAAAAACGGGAAAACGCATGCACGCGGCGCGAGACTTTCGTGCGTTTCGTTTCGCAAATTGTAGACTCAAATCGAAGGAGAAAACCCTCGAGGGTTTTCTTCGCATTCGTGCACATATTCGCCGCGTACAATTGCAGACAGTACAGACACCCCCACAAGCCAATGGCAGTCGGCATTTTTGGCGAAATCCTTCTTTTTTCTTCGCGATTTCTATACGGGTTCGTCTTCCTGCTGCAGCTGGTGGTGTGGTCTCTGTATACAAGTACGTACCATCACTAGGAGCGCAATTTGATTTCTCTTCTCGTCGACAATTGTCGGTTGGTATTCAATTCCTGTGTTATTACGCTCAGTTCAGAATTGCTGGAAGCGAATGACAAGATTTGACAGCTCTACGTATTGCAACAGGAAGCAGGCGAACGAGCTATCTCAATTTTTAAACTGCACTTAGATCGGTAGGTCCAACTATGGTGTGTGTGGTTGCCTTCTAGGAGTGGTCTTTCTAAATTCGGTTCTGCTTCGTCCATAAATTTCTCCAACAGTGGTTTGATAAGTACTGAAGTGAGCAAGTGCATTACCACATGGCGGTAAGCCCAAACGATGGCAAAGCGATGCGATGCATTGCAATGGGCCCAAGGGGACAA
Organism: Falagria sp. GC000072; assembly: GCA_030556245.1. Classification (NCBI taxonomy): domain Eukaryota; kingdom Metazoa; phylum Arthropoda; class Insecta; order Coleoptera; family Staphylinidae; genus Falagria; species Falagria sp. GC000072. Next base: position 7,678 of record JASKGN010011378.1, on the reverse strand, counting down.
TCGTTTTGGTGCCAGAGAGGCCAGCCCAGCCTGTGGTACTGCTCTTTACCAGCATCTGCACACACACACACACACAAGTTCGTCCTGCTCTCCGCTCTTCGAGTTCTTTACTTGATTTCAGTTGTTGTTGGCCATTAGTTGTTGTTCTTGTATTTATCAACTAACCACCAATCGTTGCTTCCAATGCGTACAGGATGCTTCGTCATCAAAGAAGCAAGCCTCAGTGGAGTCAGTTTCCAATACCCTGTAGATAAAAGCAGCATGGGTCACGACGATGGCCGGAGGCGGCTCATGACCAACCGTCGGACCATCCTGGATGTGTATGTCAGACAGAAAGAGAGAATTGAATGCTGGCCAGTGTGTATGATGTATGTGTGTGGGTGTGTGTGTGTGTGCGTGCGTGTATGACTATGGGGCAATACGGACTGCATAAACGTTCTGCATACTACGAGCAAAGGCAGAGGCTAGCTGGCAAGGAAAAGCAACACGCGACCGCCCGCCGCGGGGGTGGTAGCTCTCGACATTACATAAAACATCGGTGTGCAGCAGCGCAAAGCAAGAGCAGAGCAAGCCGGCCGGTTGGACTCAAAGCCTCGGAGGCTAGTCGTGTCGAGCGCATAAAACCCGACTCTACATACACGCTGCTTGCTTGCTTGCCTAAGAGCAGCAGATAGGATACGCTATCTGACCAAATGCTATGCGACTGAACTATATGCTCAGAGTAAGAAAACGAAGGAGGTGGACTCGAAGAAGTTAGTACCAGTTCATGAATCAAGAATTCACCTTGGTAGGAAGAAAAATTAAGATGGTCTTGCCTTTTGAATCGGTTGCTGATTGCTTTATTATTATGAATTAATTTTATGAGGACAATTAGAGCTGCGTTACTGTTGTTACGATGGTTATACATCACGATTCCGACATTTACAATTATAACTTACACTGTTACCTTCCACCGGAAAAATTAAAAAAACAATTAGGAAATATGTATTATCCGTGTATTGTTTGGTCATTGCTGGTACTTCATGAAACTGTTCAGAGAAAGGTGAATGTATGTTTTATGATATCAGGTGATTTATCTCAGACTGCTGTAGCTGGATGTTCCATAGATAGATAGATATCTCAGTGTGCGAGATTTGCTTTCGTATGAATGTGTGGCGGCAGGATAGCCCCGGGCTGGGCGTTTCCTGCGGCTGCCGCAGCCAACATTCCCGTGATTGGTTGCAGGAGTTGTACGACGATAGGTGGAGTCTCCTGCTGCTATTGCTCCTGCTACGGATGCCACTGTGTTCTGTCTCTGCTCTGCTCCTTGTGTTCCTCGCAGGCTCGAAGAACCCCTGCGAGGCTCTGCTCCGGGCCAACCACCCCCGAGTCATGCCACCACCACAGTGCATTGCAAACATCGCGACATTTAGGACTCATTGATTCAGACTTGAGAGAGTCGTCTAGCATTTTTAAAATCTTAGATCAAATTAAAACGCCATTATCAAATTGTGCCAAAGTCCTTTGAATACCATTGAATAAGTAAAGCTAGTGACTTAGTTAAGTCAAAAGTGCGTCCAGTTGTGAGGTGAGTCTTCTTAGATTTACCATTTATTTAGCTCAGTAATAATTAAGATTAATGTGTATTTAATTACGTCTATAAGGAAGAATAGCCTGCAGGGTGAATAACTGAAATAATTCAGGGTGTTTGAAACGAGCAAGCGATTAATTTCGAGTAAATCAATTTTGGCAAATAAAGCAAAACGCCGAAATTTTCGACTTTTCAAATATTTGCATATTTAATTTAGAATTCGCGACGTGACGACGTAATGATATTCAAATTGGTGTTGGTTTTAAATTTCGCATTTACATTTTCCGGTTTGCCTGAAAAAAGAAAGGCCGTCATTGATTGCCAATATAATGTTCCCTCATCAATTTTGTTGACAACGAATTCATTCATCACGTGAGAATAAGATGCCTTGTTGGTCGGTAGATCCGTTCCTGTTGTCACTATTCACTCTCGGTTATTGATTATACATCGGACACGTGTAGATGCTTTTAAATGAGCTTGTAGAAGCACGCGGCGCGCTCGCGACTCCGACTACATTTCATCATGCAAATTTAATTATTTTCAGATAACTCAATCGCGCACGCTGTTTGGCGTCCCGTCGCGTCCACCAACTGCGTTAACAATCGCCCAGTAAGGCTTTCATCGCCTTTCTTCGCGTCATTAGTCATCCCTGGATCAACCTCTCCGAATGGCTTTCCTTTCCACGTTGGATACGAACACATGGCAGGTAAATGGCGGCATATTCATTTCCTATACGGAAACGAAGGAAATTTGCAAATTCGGGAAAGCATTTGATTTGATGATGTGAGTCCATCTCATGCGGAAGGAAACCCTTGAACCTGTTGATTTCATTTCCATTTCGCTAGGTATCCGCTTTTGCTTTTCGTTTGTTTTTGGTAACTCTTAATTTTGGGAAGAAGGAACAAGAAACACTGTAGTCTGCGAAGTTGATGGCCGGTGAATTGCTCGTTCAGGCTCATAAAACAATTATCTGGTAATTTGGTAGCAGCATGATAAGTTGATGACGGTGTAGAGCTGTTGATTGCAAGTAATGCTATGCAATTAAGTCTTCCGCCGAATGCTTCGGCTATATAGGTATATCCTCCTACCGATTTGTGTTATTTAGGGCATTTAACGTTACAATTAGCGCCTATATTGCCATCTTAATTAGAAAATCACCTCTCATTAATCGGCAATAGTGTTCCATATGATTAAAGAGTTAGTTGGCTCGTTAGTATGTTATAAAATAGCAAAATGTGGAAACTAGGAAAAGTTTTGGTGTTTGTTTTGGGCGTGATGAAAAGGGCACGATTCGTTGGGCATACGAAGTCAAATGACATGCTTCACGAACCATGACATCGTCGACGTTACCGACCACGAGGTCGACATGAGCCAGACGCACTTCTTGTTTTTCAACCCCAATGAATTTCTTGCTAGATTTATTTTATAAATTTTTGTGTCATATTTAATTTCTGCACAATTTTTGTTGCATGTTGTCTTTCTTAGCTTAGTTAAAAATTCAGTTGATTATGATGTGTTGATACTATGCAGTGTTTGTGTTGCCTAACGAGCTCCACACTCTCCACACACTCGACAACCCTCTCATGAAAAGCCCTATGCATGCGTTTTGTGCTTGCTTCAAGCACTCTTGCCTTGGCTGTAGTTATATTCGCGACTAGGCACATGATGCAATGAAAAGTTGTACATGTCGCCTGTTTTTCTATGCAAAATTACAACTCTGCGTTTTCTTTTGTGATCATTATATGCAAGTCCGTGAACTATTTAGCTAGCGTAAATTTTTGATAAGGCTTGAACATGTGATAGACTTTTTGCCCTTTAGCAAGGTGATATAACACAGAAAAGTATTTAAATTGGGACATTGCGGTGTTTTCTGGTGAAATTTTAGAAAATAATTTTCAATTGGGATGTTTAATCATTCACTCTTATTCATAATATGAAATATCATCTTCCATATCAAACCATTTTGTAGGTATTGATTATCAAGTGTAAAACGAGGGTGATACACGGGTACATTTCCATGTTTCCTTTCTCGGATATTATAATTCAGTGTTGTTGTTATTGTTGGCAATGGCACGTGTTGCATTTCAATTTCGCTCTGATAATGTTACTCGCAATTTTCAAGTAGAAACGCACGTCGCACTCGTGCATCGTTGTCTTTTTTAGAGTGGCTCTTTATTCAATTAGTTTTTGCCTCTTTGCTCTGATACAAGTCTTTTGGTTTCAAATTCGCATCAGCAGCTTAAAAAACTCGGCGTAATGGACTAACAGCATAATGGTCAGTGCTTTCTTGCTTTGATGGGTTAATGACTAATGAACCACACGTGCGCCAAGAGAATTCTTGACGTGAAAATTTCAATAACAAAGGACCAAAGAGGTCCTTTGGTGGTTGTTACACTTGTTTGAAAGAGTCGAATTGGATGACAATCCAATTAACATATTAATTCAGCTTTAAAATTATTAAGTAAATAATAGAGAAAATGTAACAAAACTTAGAATCATTCTTTTCTTTCATCTCGTGTCGATCAAAGGGTTTACTCTGTTGTCTGGCCCAGAAATTCAACAAACGTGAACCCTTCAAACATTTCGCATTCTCAAGTTTATTCTAAAAGAATAACATCTAACAAGGAACAACGAAGAAGGGTGTAGTAGCATTCTACAAAAAACATTGCAAAACGGGATAATAAACTGACGGAAAGTAACCTTATTGCAGAAAGCAGGCTTCGTTAGTTCTCGTTTTCTAACTCGATTTCATTTTATTTCATCATGAAGGGCAGCTATGTTGAAGGAACGCAAACGGAACAAAAAATTGCCATTCCTTCCCTCTTCTTCAAGATCTTTTCGATTCTTATATAGGATTTAAGTAAATAAACAAGGAGAAGTAAATATGCTTCTTTGTGGTTTGACATTTCTATTAAAATAAATTGTTCGCTAAATTGTCTTCTGAAACGTTTTTTTGGCTGCGCTTGAAATAAACAATTGCTTTTTCTCTTGCATGTGACATACTCATCTTCGAGAGTTTTCATTTAGATAAAGTCAATATGCAACGCGACTTTGATATCACCAAACGTGTGGCTTTATTTACTGTAGGACACGTGTCATATGTCCACAACGTCCTGCACATCCTTTACAATCACAAAGAAGAAAGTGTTCTGTGGTCATAGATCAAAATAGTAGTTTTTTTTAGTTTCAAATCAAGACTTTAAAATTAGTCAATATTTAATATGGGAGGATGGAAATGCGACAATTAGTACCTAATTATCTCAAAATGTAAAACAAAAAACAGTATCCAGTTTGCGGTCGTTTTTGGAATTTGGAATGAACTAGAGACGTTTTCATTCGCGTGCTGCACGTTGCGATGCCGTGTCATGTCCTCGTCACGCGTGTTACAAATTATACTTAAACGTAGACAAAGCAGCAGACAAGAACGACGCTCACAATATGTTTCATGCGCCATCACCTATAAATATGACTAATTTTGACATGAAAAAATCTTGGATGCAGTAAGAACACCCGTCGTATCATATACACAACATACAAGTATCTAGGGTCAGCAATCACATCCGCTGTTTGGACTTGTTTGGAAATTGTTCGTAAGTGCAAACAATGAATTATTATCGAGCAGGTGCAAACTTTGAGTAATGCGCCAGCAATGCTAAAGTCTGCTGGCTAAGCCAAGTAAAGTCAAGTAACAATGATGATTAAAAGAGTCGAGAAGAAAACGTCAGCGAGATGTATCTAGAGGTAGTATAAACATATGTACTTATTTACCATATTCTTGTATTACATGTATGAGCGTATAATAATCCTCGGCGGACGTGTATCAGTAGACAGAGGCGTAGGCGGAGGACTCTTCATCATCTATTCACACCATGTATACTTTAGTCTTAGCATTATTTTATTTTAACTCGCTTCTAAGATATCAAATCTTTCTTTGCCTATTTTTGAACCTTCAATGTATTTTTCCTGAAAGAAAATTACTAAGGACCAAGGTACTTAATCTAATGAATTTAATAAAAATTTAGATTTAATTTGAAAAGAAATAAAGGGCAAGCAATTACGTTGGAGATAATTTACGCGAGTCGTAGATTTTGATCGATGAGGCCACTTTGGTTGAGCGCGTCGCGAGTGGGATTTTATTATTTATTAGTATGCATCACGAAAATAGGCATCCTATGTGTACCTACCTTTCAATGGGCATATAGGGTTAAAGAGTAATTTACAGATAAAGGCGAGCTGCACAGGTACTGTTCGGATATTTGTGCGTTGCGCGTCGAACCAGAGCAATAAAGGCATATTAAGCAAGGAAGGAACCGGGCTCCAGCGCTGGGGCTAGTGATTGATGGCGGCAATTATCCAAAAATTTTAAGTTGATAATTTCCTCCACGTTCAACTCGAACGTTTATCTTAAAACATTGTTTGACTGATGGTAATGGTGATGTGTTTCGATAAGAAAACTAATCTCTAATAAAATGCAGCAAATAAATTCGTCATTTCTTGCAAAAGCGCGGGGATATTTAAGCTCTCATTACACGGTTAATTAGGTAAATGCGTGCAAGAGTTTCCTCACGCAGCATATGCGCAAAACAAGTTCGTCTCTTCAGAGATAGGCAAATGAGAATTCTAGCAGCACTCCGTATTCCCCTTTAGATGACGAGCAGTGCGTAATCGTGATCGTAATGCTTCAAGTATATGCAAATTGTCGTCGACGGCGTCGAGGGAGCGCGCAATTTCAAGCTCTTTTAACCACCCACCCGACCGCCAACCGAGCGACAATTACATACCAATTTAGATATGTATCAACGCGTGCACGGACCACATCCAGATTTAAACATTTCGGGGTGCCTTAACTCACTTTCGCATTGCAAAGCGACAATTTGTTCTCGTGTGAAGAAGATGCTCCAATATTGATTCTCGTTGGAAAAGTTTTTTGATAGATAGATAGATTATTCTAGAGAGATTTCTTAGACAAGTTAATTCCTTTAATTTTCAAACTTAATTTGATTTTTATGGTGGAATCCAAACATCTAAAATTAAAAAGTAAAGTACATAAGTAGACGAAGAAACCTACCTATGTAATATGTCAAAGTAAAGTAATATATGGCTTGATGGTTTTGACGGGGGTGCCGCAGCGCCGAAAAAAGAAATTACCAGCGGAAGAAATATATAAGGTCGGAGAGCGAGCGGTGCATCCTCTGACAGTTTAATCGCCATAAATTGGGGTCGTTTCTCTTTCCGACGAAGGATGAATTATATCAAATTAAAATTAAAAATCACATCGTCGTCGGGCTCCGTCTCCACATCTCGAAACACCGAAAACTTCTTCGTTTGCGACTTTCCGAATGTGCAAAAACCATAAATCATTTTTCGTCGTGATAAATTTTCATTAAAGCGAAGGCTTTTGTTGTTTCTAAAACAAAGCATATGCGACATGTGGCAAATTGTCAAAAGAAATGACTTTTTATGGATTTGATTGGAAATTCGATTGAAATTATTGAAAAGTCCAAAATTCAATCAACGCATGTCACTTCCACAAGGCTCGCTGATTTTATAAAAAGAATACGAGTTTGTAAATATGTCAAATATTAAAATGCAATTATTTTTGATTTGCGTTTCAAGAGTAAAATTTTGATTTGTTTTTCGCGGGGGTTGCCAAAATGAGTATCACTTTATCACAGGATTTAATTAATAATTCTCCATGCAATTAGTATACGAATGGGTTGGGATAAATAGGCATTTATAGGAATTAATAAAAGTGGGATGTTTGCGGTGGAATTCTGGAAGCTGGTGATGTTATTACAGAAGGGCGTTGGAAGGAACTATGTGCGTTGATGCGTCGGAACGCCCTTTCGCTAACCCCCACAATTAACCGGTAGCTATTAGTTAAACTTACTCGCGAGAGGTCTAATCGACTCGTCTTCAGATTTCTTTTGCTACTTATATTACACTTTGCTAGTTTCATTCTTCCATTGAAAATGTATTTCACTAAAAATCCTTAATTAAAAAATTTGACATTTTTCAAAATTTATATTTTGAATCAAGAAATGAAGAACTGGTGTTAACATCAAGGTATTGTTGGCATGTACGTGACAGGCCGCAAAAGAAGTTGAG
>JASKGN010011365.1:0-10048 GCA_030556245.1 Falagria sp. GC000072 | reverse complement strand
CTGAAACAACATTCAAATATTAATTATTACTATAAATCCATTTTCTATTAACTTTACCCTATAAACATTATCAGTATCAAAAGGAAACAAAGCTTTTGTATCGTCACAAAATTCACATAAAAATCCCTTTTGACTACACAACCAACAATTCAGAACATGATCTTTTCCAAATAGCACAACTTTCTCCAATTGAGATGCTAACGCGCCATTTTTTAATTGTAGTAAATCCTGAAACAAACAAACACCATCAATATTTCATTCCACAAATTTAATACCATAAACTTACAGACACTGAATATTGATGAATATGCTCATACATATATTCCCTAGGATACATCATCTTCTGTAATTCTTCAATAATTGGTTCACGACATGTATAAAGGTAAGCTCGTAAATAATTTAATTGATTCCTCAAAGTTTGCAAATGTGCCATTTCTTCTACTGCTGTGTAGATATATGGATTCACAATTTTAAAATCCACGACGGGATCTTCTTTGATTTCATTCAAACAATTGAATGCTGATTGCGAAATTGGATACTTTTTATAATCCCAATTATAAATAATTTTCGAGGGGATTTCGATTTCTTCCTTTGCCATGCAAGTATCACAGTAGTAGTTACCAGAAAATGCACAAACCCTAAAAACAAAAGAGATAAGAATAAAAATTATTTTGAATCGGGATAACTTACGAAATTTTATTAGTTATCACAAACGGTGTCTTGCATCCAAAACATTTATAATCTTGCATATCCAAACCTTTTTCATTACCTAAAATAGTCACCTGTTCAATGAGTGATATGGTTTTGGTTGGTGTTACATTTGTCATATTTGTTAAAACATCAAGAATTTTTGTTTGTTGCTCATTATTAATTGTTTCTGATTCATTTGTTTTCTCAACTACATCAGTAGTTTCTTTCTCATTGGTTTGTAAATTCCCATTTCCAAGTCGTTGCAAAACGTCTCGAAAATCAGGTGTTACAATATGTGTACTATTTAAAAAGTTACTTGCAACTATAGAACTGTAACTTCTTTCCATTACTTTCTCATCGGTAGGAGTTTCTTCCACAATAGTTGTAGTTTTACTATTTTCATCAAAAGACCAACCAGTTTGTCCTTTTAAACTATTACTTTGTATTTGTTTTTGATCTGAATAGTTTTCCTCATGTGTAATGATAGAAGAAGCTTCAGTAATACCTTCTATTGAATCTTCTTTATCTGAATGATTTTTAATTATCATTTTAAGAGCTTCATCTTCATTTAATGAAATAATTTGTCCCAACCCTGAGGATTGAGATATTATAGAAGAAGCAATTGAACAAGTCTCTGAATTTCTTGAACTTGAAGTAGGTAGCATTTGTGCTATATCAACACCAGGTGTGATCTAAAACAATATAAAGTTTAATAACAATAGATAGAATGATATCAATAATACAAACTTGATTTAATCGCATTGGCTTAAATGCAATTCCAGCCAAAGAAAGTGGAAAATCCACCCACATATTTAAAATCCCTGAATTACATGGCAACTTTAATGTGATTGCTTCAACCTTCTCAATTAATATTTGAGCGATATCCACACATTCCATATCCAATAAGTAAGCATACTTCTGGTAATAACGTAAAAGTGTTTTCCTATTTTCTTTGATGGTTTTCAAGTAAGAAGAAAGTAATGCCTCATTTAAAACAATTCTTATCCATGCTCTGCATTGTCCTACTTCTGTTTTAATAATAGAGAGCTTTTCTACTTGCTTTATATTTTCCTGATGAGATATTTCCAACAACAAGCTCCAAAAACTTAGGGTGCATTGTTGATCGACGTCCAAAGTGCGTCGAAATCGTGTCATGAAACCATCTTTCAAACCATTTAGAAATATTGCTTCGATTATTGCACATAAATCAGCAGCACCTTCATTTTCACATTCAGATTCTTTACTCGCAACAACAATTTGTGCAACAGTTTCTTTTAAAAGTGTCGTTATATTTTCCTTTATGGCATATGAACTTTTTAGATTGTTTGAAGATGTTACTGATTCCAGTATTGATTTCATGTTGTTATCTGAATATGCATTGATTATCAACTGAGTATCATTGTTTAGTTAAATATAGAATTGTATTTTGATTTCATGCTTTTGATATTAGTCATTATTGTGGAACAAAAACAGCTGGGGAGTAGGGAACATAAGAACTAATATGGATGGAGAAAGAACTTTAATTAATACAAATATCTTTAAAATGTGTTTATTTATTGATAAATTTACTATACATTTATGTTTACTATCCAAATATTTTATTTTGTTAAACTTTAAAATAAATCTCTATGAAGAAAAGTACTGGGTTGCCTACATACTTAATTTCAATTAATTCTCTTTTATTATATTATCTTTTATTAATAATTGATTGCAAAATTTAAATTTCCACAAGGAAACTAAAGACAAAAACAATATTTCTTATTACATAGAACAAAATATTGACAAAGAAAGTTTAAGCACCCAATTGCTTATACAAAATAGGCACATAATCATCCCATTGAGCTTGATAAAAATTCCCAGCTACAGGATTTCCCAGCTTGTATTTCTCAGCAAATTTCTTAATGGAAAATCCTCCACGATTATCTCCCAATGTGTTAGTAAGCCTAGGCTCATCAAAAGTTAATTTCCCATCTTGTTTGTAAATAAGGAAAACATAACGATGAAGACCAGTACCACTTGGTGGACCTGAACCAACATATGCTGAAAGGGTTTCTCCCTTAGCAACATCTCCTCCAGGAATATTTCCCACTAACCAGTGATGCCATTCACGGAATGTTGGTTCTTTACGACTTGGAGCATCAGGATCTAAGAGGAATGTTTAAATGGAAATTAATAAAAGTATTATAAAATTGATTTCAAATATTAATTACCTGTCATGCACAAGGTATATAAAGCACTGGCATCAGCATTCCATTTAACATTAGGGATATCCTTCACATTTGTTGGAGTCAATTCATTTCCTTGAGAAACTTTAACACCACTAGGATATGATACCTGACGAGATGTTTATATTTAATAAACATGTAGTTAATTTAATTGTTTAATAAAATAAGTGTGTACCTCTGCTATTTCAGTAGGAGCAGTTGGGATAACATCCGGTACGACTTGATGCTCTTCCATGCCTTTAACCAAAGAAGAAAAAAATCTTGGATTGATGAAAGGTCTTCGAATAACTTGAGCAAGCATGTCTACAATCGTTAGAAACGAACACTCGAGCAAAAATACTTGGCACAGTGTACAATTAGGGAGGCATTTAGTTTTATAAACTTAAGCATACCTGATTATATCCTTGTTAGCTGTTTAACACAAAAAGAACACAATAGATAAGAGCCGGTACGAAACGATCATAAAATGGATTTTATGTTAAAGGCAGTTCAAGGACAATAATTATATCACTTTTGATATAAGTGTTATGATTATTATGATTAAAGTACTAATTACGATGGAAATATGTATAAAGTTGATGTTTTAATAATTATTCGAATGAATACTTAATAATTTTATATTTAATATTTTAATAGTAAAAAATAAACTACACATACATACTTCAAAGGTATGTTTACATTTGAATTAAAAAATATTTTTTCTATACAAAATTAATTAAGAATTTGTTCAAAATTGAAATATGGCATAAATACAGGCATGCAAATGTTTCCCTTAATTTTGTACAATTTCCTGTAGAAAATAAAAAAGTACAATTTATATTTTAATATTAAATTTCCTGTTTTGATGAGGTACAAAAAATAAAATAGTAATTATAGAGGTAAAAAAGGATAAAAAAATGGTTTTAACTCAAATTTATTGTATTTTGGTAGTGTACTATCCTATATCCATTTATTCACTAACACATACACAAAATTATTTAAATTTTCAAAACTCGGAAACTAAAAGGGATAGAAAAATAATTGAATATATATAATCAGTGGGTTGAGTTCTATAAGATACACCACCCCTAATATTTAGGAATTATAAAAAACGAAACTATTTTACTTATTAATAATACAATATATTTTTTATAATCAACATATAAAAGCACAATACATAAAATATTGTTTTGTGCTAGAAATTTATCTCTCTGTCACACCCTCAATTCACATATTCAACAACGACTTACATACTTGTACATCAAGTGAATTTTCAAAAAAGAGGAAACAAAATTTAGAATTACTACATGAATTGGTGTATTAATTGTAACCACTTAGAATGCGAAAAATAATACGTACCATGTATATGTATATAATGACAAAAATCCGCATCTACCACTATCTGTCCCTCATAGGAACATCAAATTGCAGATTAATTACAAATACGGCTACTTCAGGATGAGGGAGATATTTGACACAATGCAATCGAATATTGAAAAATATTATGTTTTGTGCGTAGGTGAAGAATCGACTCCCGAAACGAGTTTGGACTTTAAACTTCGCTGCTTTGTAAATGTTGCACGTCCTAAAGAAGTGCAACTACCACTTTCTAAATCTCGACTGATTTCTTTTTCAGTTGGAGATCCCAATGTCAAGCTAGATAAACTCGACGAAAGATTCATATTTGAACTAACACTTAACATGGATGGGTATTGCTGCATTTCGCCATTTTCTCCTTCTGATTCTTCTATTGGAAGGCATGTTTCAACCATTGCTTCGAGACAGTTTACAAAAAGTTCACTACTTTCTGCTGTGTTATTATACTAAAATTCAAATTATATATTATTCAAAGTTAAATGTTATATGAGTTATGTGCTTACTTTATTAAATGGCCCTGCAAATCTCCAAAGTCCTCCAAAGCCACAACTTTGTAGATAGTGTAATTGTTGCTGACTAGTATCTTCACAAGCAATCATGTTTTGTATAATATTACGTACAGCACTTAGGATTACATGGTCATGGCATAATGTCATTACATTATTGATTTTCATATCTAATAAATTATATCTGTAACAAATAATAAAGTAACATGTTAAAATGTATAAAGTTAGTACTAACTTAATCGCAACTTACATGACAGGAAATACTTTAGGAAAAACTACAGCACCTTCAGCTAAATACTGGTATAATATTCTAGTTTCCGATTCATCAGTACTATATTTAACCAGTGTTGCTAATACTGTAAGAACCAATGCTTGAGTTGAAAAATCAGTGAGAACTTCCGGATCCAAAAGAATATTATTCTCATTGCTCACTGAAACTCTTGCACTTCGTGTCTGTTGAAGAATAGTATACCAAGATTAATATTATTTCTCTTTATCATTTAAACACTAATTATTCCCAACAAAAATAATAAGTAGAGTGTTACATTCAAATAAAGACAAGATGCTTGTGTAAATTCACTACAAGAATAAAAAGTGTTTATAAGCATACCAATAAGAAAATTGCAAGTGAAATGAACTCAAAAACTTTATATCAACATAATTTGTTGAAAGCTGAAACTTAAACTGGCATTACCTTCGTTTCGTTCTCATCGAGGCATTTGGAGGGCACCGAAAATGAACGTTGGGCTTTGAAGAGGGCACGTGCAGTCTGTGGTCATCCCACAATATAGCAAGCAGGCAAAAAGAGAAGAAAGAAAGAAGAAAACAAGAAGACAACAAGCAGCAAACAGAATTTAGAAATTCGCGAGTTGTCACCTGTATTGGGTGGTACTCGTTGCACATTTTAAATTAACGCATTCAAAGGACAAAGAATTTAGGATAAATCGAGAAACGAAATCATCAGTCAGCGAAGAAACGAAATTCCATAACATAGTGATAATTTTTTAATTGTTATTTTACAATTTTACATGATTTTGATAACATAAAACAGCGCCAAACTAACTTCTAAGAGACCTCTCAGTGTTGAATATTAATTTTGAACCATTTACAATTTGAATTTAGGCCCTTTAAGACTTAAGTTATCAAAATATGTAACATGTGTATATAACAAAAAGTTGATCATTCATATCAATTGTAGATTAAAGATGCGGAAGACAACGCAATCAGTGGTCATGTGCGATGCGACAGTTGTTTTGTATGAAGAGAATGTTTGCAGAATGTCTTACTTTAGGAAGGGTAGCGGGTGGTGGGCTTTCTTGCACCGGAACGGAACTAGAGCGTCGACTGCCGTATGTGGTACGCTCGCCGCTCCCGGCCCCGTTCGCGTGGTAGATCGTCGCGTGTGTGAGATCTAAGCTGCGCCAAGCTTTATTCGGCGCGCGCTCAACCTGGCAAATTATTTTATTCTCATTCTCATTAGCAACAAGAAATGAATGCCAATTTACATAAATGAAGTCAACATCTTCGCGATCGCGAATTTAAATTTCAAATAGCAATAATTATGAAAATGGGATTCATTGACAAACCTGTATACCGAGCAATAAACATTAACAAGTACACAGCATCACCTGGATTGACCAGACAAACAATTAGACTAACTACAACTCTGGTTAATGCAATCCCAGAACATTGAATCTTTTTAATTCAACACTTTACCTGGTGTGGTGCAGCTGAAGATTTCTGTCGGGTTTGAGATGCTTGAGCTAACGCCGTTTGATCTAACATATCCCATGACTTCTGTCTTCTGTTTACATTACTGGTGGATGCTGCTGTTGATCCTTGAGTTGTTGGTGTTTCCTGCATGAATGCTTCTTGGACCATTGGATCCATATAACGAGGACTGGAATGTTTCATATGACATCGGTTTCTGACTTCTTCCGAGACTCCAACCAAAGCTAAAAAGAATTGTTAACACCTTATAATTCCCAAGTATTATACAGAAAGACATACCAGTTAAATAAGCTATACTATCAGGTGTAACTTCAAATTTATCTTTCCGATTAGGCTTGGCAATAATTCCCAACAACATTGTCAAAACTCGAACTGTTCGTGACACTGTCGTAGGTGTAGGATGTCTGAAACCTTTCAATAAATGTCCTACAAGTGCAAAATGAAAGTTTGCCTTGAAACTTAAGCCTACAGCATGATCAAGTTGTTTAAAATGCCATTCTAATTTATCTCGAGTTGACATCATGACTTGTTCCAAAGACTAAAACACATAAGATTATTACAATTTAAATTCTATTAATAAAACTCACCATTTCTTCAAAAACACCCTGCGAATCCAACGTATGTAAATTCTGCTCCAATAAAGCTAATCCTGAAGCATACAAAGAAGCTTCATCAAGTTGTAAAACAGAAGTAGCTACCCAAAACAATGCTTTATGGATTGGTGATTCTGATCTTAACAAAGGTTGAAGTCGAGTGAGACACATTACCAATGCTTCAATTAAAACCATATCATTAAAACTCTCTAGAGCTTTAACTAAAATTCGCAGCAATTGTTTCATGTCATGGTCAGTCACACTTTTACTAATGCATCCAAAAACAATTAATGCGCGTGGTTGTAATGCAGGATTAAAACAGAAAGCGAATCCTTTGGCTAAAGACATCCAACTATTAAGCCAATCGCAATCAGGAATATCACGCATACAAGCTTCCAGGATTTCCAATAATGCATCTGTTATTACTTCTAATGAAGTTAAAGACAATCGTTCCCTATCTCCTGAAGCTCCTGAGAAACTTCTTTCACCAAACCTGATTAAAAATAATAAAATATTTAAACTATTAAAGCATTTTGATAAGTACTAACCATCTATCACTTGGATTACGATAACTAGATCTGAATGCAGTCACAGCAGCAGATTTCACTTTGCTAATACCAAAAAGCAAATAGAATTTTGGTAGAGAGAATTCATCCAAAGATAAACGAAGAACTCGTTGCGTTTCCTCCGAAAACGAAGGCTTTGTGCAGGTACATAAAGAATGAATAATGTTGATGACTAAACCATGTGTTGAAGCTCGCATGCTAAGAGATCCAGAGCAAACAAGGAAAGTCACCGTATGGAATAAATATGGCAAATGTCTTGCTACATCAAGACAATTATTAAATGATAACATAAGAAGATATCTTGCAAGAATTGCTATATCATCCCACATCATATGTTGTTCCAAAAGAGGTGTCGGTGATTGGCAAGTTTTATCAACAACCTAAATATAAATATGTTATTAAAATAAATATTAATATGTAAAAAAAGATTCTTTTACTCTGCATAATCTCCCAATAACTTTTTTGGCAACAAGTTGAACATTTGCTGAAGCTAAAGCCACAGCTGTGTCAGCCATAATTTCAACCATTGGTGAGCCTAAACCAGAACTCACAGATTTATGAATGAAATTATCTAAAACCATATCAATTAATTCAGGTACTTGACCAATTGATCCCCATATTTTCGCCTGAATTGATGGATACATCTCTACCTCTTGTATTGTAAGAGTTATTAATTTTTCTAAAATTTGTGCGACTTGTTTTTGGCGTTTGTTTTCATCAGCTGGTTTACAAAATCTAGAAAAAAGCAAAAAAAACTTGAATAATGTTCAACAAATTAATACATTTCGAAGTGTAAAATAGATATCATTGCAAATTTTAAAACGTTGAGGCAAACAAAAGATAGAATATATTTACCTTACTAAATTAGCAAGCCATGGTGTCATATACTCTAAACATAAATGTTTCAATTCAATACTAGACACTTTGAACCCTTGAATACACTCCTCAAGAAACTCCAGAGTTAAATGTGGTTCATTCGTAGCTAAAGTCTCCGAAACAGTTTTAATAAATATAGTATTATTAGATGGAATACAAAGACCTGAAGTTTCCAATAATTGTCCTTCAATCTTGAGATCAAATGTAGCAGTCAATGCACAAAGCTGATTGTAAGCAGCAGTGCGCAAATTAGGATCTGAAGATCCTAAATTTAATAAAGCCATGTTAAGCAATGTTCCAGGCACATCTTTAGGCCTGATTTTTTGATGTACTGTCACTGTGTCCTGTAGAAACTGCAATAAGTTTAACAATTCATTCTAACTTTTCATGATAGAGCCATTTACACTTACAGGTTGACTTAATTCCCAACGATTCCTTATATGTATAACAGCCTGTACAATGCTATCACAATCATTATGAATGAAACTTAATGGACCACTCTCATTAGTTATAGTAAGTGTGAATTGATTATCATCAACCAAACACACTTCTTCAATTTCAGATGCATAATAAACGTCGTTTAGAAGAACAGCATGTGATAACACTTTGGTTTTCTCAGATGCTGTAATTTGTATCGCTGTAGGTCCTACTTTGATAGCAACTTTGGTATCTTTATGAGAAAGCTTCAACGCATTGTTGAAAACTTTGAGATCTTCGTCAAGACTCAACGTAGCTCCAGGGAGCTTTTGTTGATCTGGTTCGATGAATTCATTAAGTCTATTTGGAGCATCAATGAAAATCATTTTTCTATTACCGCGTAAAGGAACTAAGATGCGATCATGAAATTTAGTGTATTCTCGAACCCAACTGTTACAATTGTAAATGTATGCTGCATGAATGTTTACATATGCTACTTCTGGCAAAACATAAAACCATTTTTGGAGAAATTCGGTGCGGAAACGGTTGTCGGAACAAGTATGAGTAAAATCCACTACTAGTTCAAATGGAGAATGACAAAATGGCTTCAGGGTGAGAATTACGTGATATATTAGTAAATCACCGTTTGTTTCACCAATTCTGTAAAAATTAAATACATATTTAAAAATAACTTTGTTCCTACAAGTTTTCAAACTAATTTTGGAACTGTCAGCGCTTTAAAAATCAAACCGCGCAACAGTTCCAAATTAGTTAGCCATCTTGTAGAAACAAACTTTAAGTCAATAAAAAATGTACTAACTTGTATCTTCTTGCAATGTAATAAAATACAGGATATCCAGCTTTACTTGTTCCAGCTTGATAAAATATATTAAGCGATTTGATAGACTTAAATTCATCCTTTTCATGCATATTATGTTTCACCATAATTTCTTCAAAGTTAGTTGATGACATGTCTATTGAACTCCATCTTGCATATGATGAGAATAACAAACTAAAATCACAATTATAACAATGATGAAACACCAGTAAATTATAAAACTTACTGTGAATCAACAGGTTTATGTTCA
>JASKGN010011291.1:0-10481 GCA_030556245.1 Falagria sp. GC000072 | reverse complement strand
ATGGACATGGTATCAGTCAACTTGCAAATTTGTCAGAGACACTCTCAGATTACTAACTCCAAGATGAAATTCAGTTATTGCTTTGTACTCATTGCTATGATTGCTTTCGCTTTGGTAAGTTTTGTGAAATTGCAATTTTTTCTGAGTCGGTGGTGATTGTGATTTGTTTTGTTTAGATGGGACAAGCTTTTGCTGCACCTGATCCACAACCTGTTGATGATCATGTTCATGGACCTGGACAAGTTCATGGTAAAGCTTGTGGTAGAACTACAGGTAAGTAATATATTAAAATTAGAAATATTTTTAACTAAATATTTTGTAAATTTGAATTATTTAGCTGCTGCTTCTTCAGTTACAACTGCTAGGCCTTCGGTTACAACTTCTAGGCCTTCCATTACCACTTCTGCTATTAGATAGTTAAATTAATTAATAATTTTTTCATTTAATTTTGATTATACCCCCCACTCCTTTCACTATTTGATCTTTAGCAAATGGCCGCCTTCAACAATTTTTTTATTTCTTTATAATTTTATTTTTGTTTTCATTAAGTAACATTTGTGTTTACATATACATAATAAAATACTCAATACATAAACAAATTCAATATTAAATCTATGAATTTAATTTTCGCAGTAATATAAAAAAAAAGCAGCTAAAGACACAACTCGAGAACTTATTCTTGTGTTTGTTAAGTATTTGCATTTGTATATATAATTACAGTATATATTTTATAATATATATTCTAATAAGTAAATAAAAAAATCTAAAATTTTAAATTCGAAATAAACTTTAACCAAAAAATTAAATGATTGCGAACACATTTAGAACCAACATACATTTCTTTGCGTATTGTATTATCTATAATTTCATCTTTATTTTGTTTTGATTCAATTTCTTTATCAAAATGTCTCTCTAATTTAACTTATCGCTAATAAAGTAAGTGTTAAGTCTCACACTTGATATTTGTTTGCGTACAACAACAAGGATCAAATTCACATAATTGTAACCATAAAATTATTATGTTACTTAATTTAAAGCATCATTCGAGTTAATAATTTTGTGTGAAACTGTGAAATTTTTATGTTTCAAGTAATAAATAATTTTGGACAAGATTTTTTAGGTTAAATTTTGTAAAAACAAAACAATCAAGTAGCTATAGAGAATAGAGAAAGTAGCAAACTGATTTTTTTTTACAGAAAACTGTAAACCGTTTTGCAAAAACAAAAGATTCAAATAGCAATAGCAAAAAATCAATTGATTGTTACAGAAATCTGTAAAACTAACTTTTTATAAAAAAGAAATAAAATTTGAGATTTCCTCAAGTAACTTAAAGAATCCTTTGTATATATGATCTTAATCCTTGTTGTAATTATATAATTATAATATTAACATAATATAAATATATAATCCATATAACAATGTAATTATATATTATTAATCGATTACTAATATAATTTGTTACTTTGCTATATATACTAAAGCGAACTCAACAATTTCTTCATCGACTTTGTAATAATACATATTTTAGAATGTGTTTTTCTTCGCTTACATAAATTACAATTCCTTTTCCTGTCCTTCTTCTTCATCTTGCTTGCCCATTGCACTTATCCTTCATATTTAAAACTCTTCAGATTTCTAATTTATTGCAAAGCTGCCTTGTAATATTGTATCAATGTACAAATGACTAGTACTCTTTTGTTTCTTCTTCATTCATTCTTTTGTTTCTTCTTCATTCAATCTTTTATTTCTTCTTAAGTAAAAAATCCCTAAATTACAAACAAAACTCCCTAAGTCTTTTTCACAACCCGTCTATCAACAAGTTTCACATCTCGAACTTGCAAATCGTGTTCAGACTTCGCAGCAAACTTGATCAAAGCTTGTGTGGAAACTAAAGCCGAATGTCTCAAATCCAATCGAGTCAAGTTACAACACTTCGCTAAATGTTCCAAAGAAAGTTCCGTAACCAATTTGGAATGGCTCAAATCCAAACTTTGTAATTGTTCCACAGTATTCGCAGGTTTCGTAGAAAGTTGTGCAATACCAGCATCAGAAATCCTAGCGCAAGTACTCAAACTCAAGTGTCTTAAGTTAGGTAAATACTGCGTAACATATCTCATGGCAACATCCGAGACATCAGTCCCAGCAAGCTTCAAAGTATGCAAACTTCTCATTCGTACTTTCTCATCAGCAGTGAACACTTGCCTCGAATCATTATTCGGTCCCAGAATCTCCCTTAACGCAGCATCTCCAAAGCCAGTAACGAAACTTACATCTAAGACATGCAACTGCGTACAGTAACAAGTCCTCAATGCAATGACCGAAGACACATTGACAGAAACCAAAGACAATTCTTTGAGGGCAGGTGTACGTTGGACTAACCAAGGTAATTGATACTTATTAATATGACACCAGTCAAGTATTAATGTTTCTGGTTGTCGCCTTACAATACCTTTGAGCACATCCGAACTGATATGCTTCTGACTAAAGTCCATTCTCCTCCAAAGACTAGGATCGACTGAGAACGAAGCCCAAGTCTTACAAACCAATGCGCAAGTATACAACTCGTGTGGTTTCAAATATCGAAAGACTGGAATCATGATCTTGCGATCTTGTGCATGTTGATTCGATGAAGGGACAGGTAACGTAGCAGGTCTTACAACATACATCGGCTTCTTTAAAGGTCTCTGCGATCCTGCAGTTATCTCTTTGGCTAGTTGCAATCTCATGGCTTGCTTGGCATTTTTGATTTCTTTAGCTTCCTTTTCTTCGGCGAGATCATTACTACTTCGGCGTTTTTTAATTGGTACTGGACACTTTACGTCTTTGTTTTCGACTTCAACAGTTGATTTGTTTGTGGTTCCATTTCCTAATTTCTTCTCGTCATCTGATGAATGTTCTTGGTCGTCTTGTTCTGCTAATCTATTTTCATCTTCGTATTTTAAAGCTCTCTGAAAAATTATTTAAATTTTAATTAATTTGATAATAACAAAAGTGGCAATTGTTTTAACCTAAAATTAATTTTAAGTTTGGCAACAATGCAAATTACTTTTTAAAAAAGTTATCCAAGTACTTTATATGATTAATTACTTAAAGTCGTAATCTAAGTACTTTATATGATCAATTACTTAAAGTAGTGATCCAAATACTTTATATAATCTAAATTGACATATTTTAATCAAATGTCACTAATTTTCAATTTTAGTAAAATTTTTTTGGAAAAACAATTGAAAATTATTTCAACTTACATTTTCTTCAGTCTTATTAGATAAATTCCCACCACCACCATCAAGATTCGAAGCATCTGAACTAATACTCATCCTCCTAACCTCAGAGCTCTTCTGCCTAGCACGAAAGTGTCTTGGTCTGTAATCGGTGTTCTTCCCAAGTTGACAACACAATGGGCACTCCCAGGAGTTGGGCATATCTTCATTCTGATACCCAGTGAATTGTGGTGGACACAATCGTTGGACACATTCAGGATGAGCGATTTCATAACACACCGAGCACTCCATCAAACCTGAAGCACTTTCACATCGTAAAGGTGTCTTCTGTAGAGGCATCATTGGTGTTTGCCCCCAGCCATCTAATCCGCAATGCGCACAAGCTGCAGTTATAGGTAACATAGGTTGTAAGCACTGTCGCATATTACAAGTCTGTTTCGCTCTTCCAGGTCCTCCAAACTTCACCATGTCTAAACAAAAGCTGCACTCTCCACAATCGCTTCTTACACAAGCTTCGCATTTCTTGCATCGAGTTCTTCTTCGGCGAGGACCTCCACCTGATTTGTCTCGATCTCTATCGTTGTTAGTGGAAGTATTACTTCCGCTGCTTGTGTTTAAACTTGGTGGTGAATTTTTGGACTTCGGTATTGATAATTTCGAAGGGCCTTTGAATGGATTTGATGGAGACGATTTGTTTTCTTTTTGTTGGAGTTTGTAATGTTTGCTGTCTTCGGGTACTAAAAAAAATTAGATAAATTTATAAAAATTTTAGGTTAGAGTAGGAAAATTTGAAAAATTTATAAAAATTTTAGGTTAGAGTAGGAAAATTTAAAAAATTTATAAAAATTTTAGGTTAGAGTAGAAAAATTTATAAAAATTTTAGGTTAGAGTTGAAAAATTAGATAAATTTAAGAACTTACAAAATATTGCTGATCGTCCAGTGATTGCAGCTTCACGATTATCTAATCTATGAAGACCAATAAGTGCTCGGACATCTTGGATCAAAGCAACTGGATCTCTTATGATATCAGGTAAGTTTTTCTTGTTGTTCGGTAGCATGTGAAGGTACATAACAATTTCCTAAAAAAACAAAAGAATTTAATCAAATATTTCAAATTCTAACCTTAAAATTTAATAACTACCATTCTAGCTACTGAAAACAAAAGCATAATTAAATTACTAGCTACTAATCTTTCTACGATTAAGAAATTTCCCTCACCTTTAATCCATGTAACTCGGCATGAGTAAGATGTACATGTGTTCGATCTTCAGGAATAAAAAAATCATTGCCAGTAGTGAGATGTGATCGTCCAAGAAGACAATGAACGTATCTCTCTAAGACATACCATAACATCTCGGTAAAGAAAGGATATCTGAATTTCTGCGGGACTTTAGTAGAGTCCTCGACTTGTGCAATCTTCAATTGTTTATCGATGCCAAAAGAATGTAAAAAATTGCCTCCGAATACTAAAGAGTCTTGCGGTGTATAAACAGCATGAATCCATCCAGTCGGAATAAAGAACGTATTGCCTTCTTTCAATTCGATCCGTGCACATTTCTCAACAGTGTCTCCGAAGAAAACATCCGATTGCTTGCCAGACAACACCCATCGCTCGTACAATTCCAAATTCTGTTCGGTGGGAGGAATCAACCAAAACACTTTGCCGCCTTTCAAAATGTGATACCACACTGAAGTTCCCCCAAAATCCACATGGAAATCAGTGTAGCATCCTTTCACTGACATTAAACAATACTTCTGTACTTTGGGATATTTCATATCTTCGATTAGATTTGTAGCTTCGACTTGGCTGTCTTTCAAATGCCGAGGCCAAACGTTATCCACCCAATCCACTTGTCTCACTACCGTAGGACTTTGTATATAATTCTCCAGTTTCGTATGTGAAAACTCTAAAGAAATCACATTCAACAGCTTCGCTTTATCAGGCTCTTCGTAATACTTCTGCCATTCTTTCATCGTCATTTCAGAATTCTTCTGCGTATTTACATCCATGACATCCAACAGTCTACGACTGCCTACACACATCCTCACATCATTTATTGTGAAATTAGTAGTTGGTACTCGTAATCCTAATCCAGTTTTCTCTTTAAATAACAATGGGGTATTAAATCCATGTCGTTGAAGATACGCCACAGTTAATTCAGTGCCATGCATTTCCTTGACTAAGTTATGTGAAGCGAACGTTGCATTTTCCAGCTTTTCCTGGATGGAAAACGAACGCCGGCCTTCGATTTCTTCATCTCCTAAGGCCCAATCTTCGGAGTAGAGTTTTTTATGTTTTCTTTCTCGCTAAAAAATAAAAACAAAATCGAGGTTAGTTTAATAATAAAAATTGCTAGATTTGAAATAAGATCATAAAAAGTATTTGGAGTTTGCTTCTATGAGTGATCATATAAAGTATTTAGAAGTTCAGCTTCTAGTTACTTGTATACTTCCATGAGATAAGATCATATAAAGTATTTGGAGTTTGCATATCATGAGTGATCATATAAAGTATTTGGAGTTCACCTTCTAGTTCATTGTATACTTCAATGGAATTTTAATTCAAGTAAATTGCCGATAGTTGGCGCTAGTGTTGAAAGAGGAAGGAAACAAGTGCAGAGGAACAACAGCGGCCATTCGGCAGCACTAGCGTAAGCAGCACGTCCACTCGGACACTTAACAAAGCGCGTAGCTACGATTACGAAGACTGTGCTCAAAGCTTAGCTTAGGACTCATGTTCAACATGTTCATAATCTCGATAATCATAATATAATTTGATCTTAAACCAATCAATCACTTGTTTCACTTTTAATTATTGAAATTGGATATTCATGCTCTCTCTCTTAAAATCTGATCAGAATTCTTTTCTTTCATTCAATTAACTTATTGCTGATACAGCATTTTACCACCAATTTATTTATTCCCTACACTCATTTGTTTATTTTCCCAGCGTGATTTCTTTCCTAAACAAAACTTAATTAATTTTTGTTGATGACTTACCAGCTGCCTAGAAGATTGTCGCTTGCTGCTCGACATAATTACACCACACGAAAATCTTTCACTTCACAAACCCACTGGGAAGAAAGGGAACTTGCAGATTTCGTATTCCAAAAGGATTTTTGCAAGGAAACTATGAACGGACGAGTGTTACGGACATAAACGGCACACGCGCGTGTAAACCTCACGCCCGCTCTACGGCTACTAAAAATAAAATCGACGCTGTGGTGGAACGCGCACACGACGAGTCACTTTGTATTTCTTTTGTGGTAGTGTACTGTATGTGTAATTATATACAAGTCGGGAACTACAAACTGGTAGAAACTCGGGGTTGATAGTTGAAACAAACTCCTCGATGTTTGGTTGTTAACACGTTTTCTATGTGTTGCACTTATTCAGCCATGTTTTGTTTGTTGTTCTTGGTTTAGGTTTGATATAGGCAACCAATTATGACTTGTGCTTTATTTGAAATTGAAATTTTTTTGAATTTTTGAAATTTAATTTAGGAATATTGTTTATTAATATTTTTGTTGAATTTACCATTCAAATTGTCAATTTTTTATTGGTAATTTAAGGTAACTTTGATCTTAAATTTGTTTTAGGTTAGTGTGTGACATCTAGGTGCATCTAGGGTAATTTGATTGAAACAAAATTTACTACAGTTAGTAAGTTTTACAGTAAGTTTCTTGTAGTTACAACTTTTGACAACCTGTGTCACTAGTTTAGTTTTAGTTGGCTTTTGTTTTTGTTAGGTTATGTTGAATATTTAACAAATTTAACTTTTTTTCTTAATAAATTGTTAATAACAATTAATAACAAATAAAAAATGCAACAACACAATGTGGAATTATACCAGAATAAGTTTTTATATAAGATTTTTCCCTTCAAAGAGATTTTTTATACAAAATATAAAAAACCGAGAAATTAGTAAGTAAATTGTTTAAATAAAAAAATATAAAAAAACTTTTAATATTCCAGTCAATTTAATATCACTTTTAAACTTACAAATCTAAATGTATTCATTCCATCTTAAAAATATATACAAATTTTAATTTGTTCATTATTTTTGTTCGCTTTTATAACTAATTAATTTTTATTTTTATTATTTAAGGTAACCATTCAGCACTAGGATCAGGAGTAATATATTTGCCATGTGCCTTCATAATTTTATCAGGATTCACTTGTTCAGCCTCCTCACCACTATCATCGCTATATTTATGGTAGATTTTCCTCACACCACCAGCAACATATTCCACACCATCTCCAATCTTCTCACCGGCTTTCCTCACAACATTGGCAACAGATTGCGGGGAGAATGTATCATCATCAATGTTAATGTTCACACCAGTGCCGTTATATCTTGGACAATCTCTCTGATTAATTATGGATAAGTCGAAAGGATCTACGTTGAATGTAGTTAAACGATTACGAATCTAAAATGGAACAAGATTATAATTGTGATAATCTGGTATGTAAATATTTTTAATATTTAATGATAAATTTACCTTATCTAAATACATTTTATCCAGAACTCGTTCTCTTGATAAAATCGTTACTGATTGTCGATGAGCGAAAGCTAACTTTTGACAGGTAAAGATTGCTGCGTAATGGTTATAATCAGTCATGAAGACTGTATAAGTAGCAGTTCCAGCAACACCTAAAAGAATTTATAAATTTATTTAGTTTTTATTTATTTATTTTTATGATAAAACAATTGATATTAATTTCTACTATCTTTTTAGGTTAGAAAACTTTTAACAATTTTGACTTACTCAATGGAAAGCGAACCTTCATCTTGCCTGGAATAACTTCATCTGGAACTGTTAACTTCCCAGTGTAGTGATATTCATGTTTCAAGGGAGTTAAACCTAGGGCAAAATGTTGACTGATTTGTTCGACTTCATAAGTATAAGGTTCCGATAACTTTGTAAAGTTGTATGTGATACAACTACTTCCAGTCGAGGTTTTTTGGATGGCATACCAGACTCCTAATAACTAAAATTTTTGGATTAGTTATATTTGTTATAAAGGTAATAATTTAATTTAATCTTAAATTAATTTTTAAAAAATTTTAATTTTTTTGTTTTGTTTGTCTTTTGTTTTTTTGACAGTTATGAAAATTTTGTTAGGTTAGGTTTAAAAACAAATGAATAAATTTGAATAAATTGGAATAAATTCAAATAAATCGGAATAAAACAAAGTAAATTAGATAAATATTGTAATAAATCATAATAATAATTGTACTTTTACTCTTTGATATTAGTATTTTATAAATAGATTAGATAGTTCAAGATTTTTACCTTGAACCGTATATGAGTCATTGAAAAATTGAAGCGAAACATAAAACAAAAGCAAACAAAAACTATAAAGCTAGATAAAGAAATCAACAAGCAAACTAATTACAATTGCAATTATTACTATAGCTTTATTAACAGTTCTAAAGTGTTATCTAAATTGTTATTTCTATGAAATCTTAAACTCCGAGTGACTAATTTGTTTACTTTTAATATTTCAGTTACATTCAGTTGTGAGTCAATCTTTAGACTAACGTCATGACCCTACAAGCTATTACAATTTATTAATATCAACTGTGAATGTAAGTATGAGGTTTTATTATTAAATTATTATATTATGTATAAGATTGACGATTGTTATTTGATTAACTTAGCTTAGCTTTATGACCTTTGACTTAACTTCACTTAAGTGAAGTAAGTTAAATTCCTTAGTCGCTGCTTACAATATAAATTAAATCAATTGATGTAATACATATTTCTATAGCATATTAATTCCTTTGTTTTCTAGTCTTTATTTAGATAAAATAAATTCGTAGAAATAATAACTTACTTGGTTCATATTAAATTCACTTTGGGGTTCGACAACTGGACATGCTCCAAGACTATATGAATGGCCATGAGTAGAATGAAGAATGCTAAGTGTAACAATAATTGTTACAAATACGAGGAGCTTCATATTTATTACAATATTTGGAATTCAATTCACACTAAGGTAAAGATTAATTTAAATTTTGTTTACTTCGCTTTAGTTTACTTTTCTTTAGTAAATTTTAATGAATATGACCATGAAGAATTTATTAAAGAAATATTAACACTATTAACTTCTTTCTTTCTTAGGGAGTTCAACACTTGAACGTTGCCGTTCACTGCTTGTTTGAAACTATCTGAACTCTCCGAGATGTTTGGATACTTAAGTCAAGAGTGGAATTAACTTAACTGGTTTGATTAGCCCCTCCAACTTGACCAATGGTCATCAACCAAATCAACCATTAAGAAATAAGAATCATGATAATGTAAGTAAGTGTAAGTAAGTTAAATCTTGCTTTCCTTTTCTATCTTTATACATATATTAAACTGTTGGGGGAATTACGTAGTACGCATTCTCTAGAATAGAATGTTAAGTTTGACTTTGTTCTGGATTATGTACTATTAGTTAATAGCGTTAATAGTTAATACATAGTTGAAGTTTATGAGCTTGGTATTAGTAGTAGGATAAATTTTAAGAAGGAAGATTAGATTTAAAGAGAGAAAGAGAGAACAAGAGAATATTTGTATGTATTTATATACATAAATTGGAGATGAACTTTTTGATCTGCTATATATTTATCTTCGTTCTTGTCATTCCCGTCGATTTAAAAAAAGATGAAAATAGAACAGCGTGTTCAATTAAGATAAAGATATAATTCATTCTTCTGGGAACTGTTTATATTTTGATATTATCTATTTACAACTTAACTTAACAACTACTTACAATTTAGTATGGGTAATTCTTATTCTTATCGTTTAATTTTAATAAAACATTTTGGTGAGTCATAGGTCTTCCCCGTAATAATTTTTTTCTTGAAATTACATTCTATCTGTAGTATATTATTATCTCTTTGGGATTTTAATAATTCTTTAATTCTTTGAATTATTTATTCAAGATAAGAAGAGAAATTCATTACATTAAAGTTTAATTATAACTTCTTTGAGTAGTACCGTTAGTTATTTGTTTCGTTTTTTTTTTAGAGAAATAAAAACAAATGCAACCACTATCATTTTCAAAAGATTTGAGCCATCTCTTTAAAAGTTTATAAAATAAAAATTATCGCTCGGAAAATTATCATTCAAAACGCAATTGAAAGAGAAATTAATTCTACATAACATGTTCCCATATGAAATTTTTTATTCAAAGCTGATTTATTCTGTTTGAAAATATATTCAAAAAAGCACTGATTTTGACACATATGTTTAGATCACTCGACTTTG
>JASKGN010011216.1:0-16303 GCA_030556245.1 Falagria sp. GC000072 | reverse complement strand
TATTTATCAAGTTCCAAGAGTTTCTGTTATCAAACAGACATTCCAAAAACGATCTTCTTGATAACTTCATCGCCCTTGATAATTTTTCTACGTAAGTAACACATTTTTCTAAAGAATTCATCAGTTTCCAAGAAGAATTCGTGCAATTCATGGACACACGTTTTTAAGAAAATATTCACATATCAAATAATTAACTTTTTAAATTCATTTACATCAAACAAATTACAAAAACACAATGCCTGAAAACTACTATTGGTAAATATAATAATGATAATTAATAATTGTTTTAAATAATTATAACTTTCAATCTTGAAGTGGCAAAAGTCACGTTTGTACAAAAATAACCTCTAAATTGAGATCCCATATTTTAACTACCAAAAATTACAAGTTAGTTGATTTGCATTCAATTTATTAAGAGTTTACTTACTTTCACAGTTTGGACAACTTCTTTCAGAAGATGACTGATCTTGAATCACCTCGTAAGAATAATGATTGCTACTTCTATTATTATTCCACTTGTACAAAAGTAAGTACGCAAAACTTCCATATGTTATATAAATATTTGCCTGTATGATTTGTCTTCTGGTTTAAATCAAATTAATTGATGTTTATTCTTGTACTTAGGGAGATAATTGTACATTTAGACATGAGCCATCTGCATTAGGCTGTGAAACAACATGTTCGTTCTGGAAAGAAGGGAAATGCATTAACGTTCATTGCAATTTTCGACATATGGAACTAAGAGTAAGTAAAATATCATTTTGTAACTAAGCTAAATAAAATTAAAGTCATAACTGTCATGGCAAAGTATGATTAGAAAATATTATAATAAATAATTGTTATAGAAAAATAGAAAAACTATTCCGTGCTATTGGGAGTCACAGCCATCTGGATGTAAAAAGCCTCATTGCCCATTCATGCATATTTCTAAGAAAGATGGTGATGGAGAAGATCAAGTGATGACTGATGAACATGATGGTAATTATTATATCAATGTCATAAAGTAATCGTTGTTTAATTAGATACGTTTCTCATTGTGTTGTTTTCAAGTGGTTTCAAGATGAATTGTTAAAACGTGATGAAGATTGTTGATTCCTGAAGAAAATCCTTGTTAACAGTTTCAAAGAAAATACCTAGTAACACATTATTCATTCTTGCTATTGGTTGGGTCATTTTCTGTTAATTTAATAAAACGTGTTGTGGAAGTTGTTATCGTCTTTTTAATAAGAATATTAATTAGGAATGCTAATAATGGAAATTCATCGTTTTCTAAATTTGTTCCAGATATGTGCAATTTAAAAATCAAAAAAGATGATTTTAAACCACCAGTGGTCGATCCAATCGTAGTTAATTTCGAAGAAGGTATGACAACAGTATGAGGCTTCCTCATAATCTTTCTATCACTCTCAAAATATCTAGTAAGGCAATACGATTTGATAGTCGCAGTCCGAAATTCATGAATTTATCAATTTAAGTCATCATCAGGTTTGGTTTATTGAGAGGGCAGTATATGGACAATGATTATCATCTTATCTTATCTAACATTTCAAGTTGATTTTCCTGCAATTAAACGATAATAAGTTATTATTTTCTCGAATATATTACTTATTGATATTTTGATATGAACTAAGCTTTTGTTAGCCGTCACAAAAAAATAGTAAGCATTTAAATGCATTGTTTAGTTATTTACATTTTATCACTTAATTTTATTTTATATTAGGTTGTTGCATAGCTTGGGTTGTTCCTTTATTATTATATAATATTAGTATTTGATTTAATGCACTTTATATTGCATTTCATTTTGTTCTTAATATGTTACAATATTATTTGCATAATATTACAAAATGCAGTCATAAGAGCAACAAAATCAGTTCTTTGTTATTAAATGGCAACAAGAATTTTTTTTTGTTTGAGATTTAAAAAGAGTATTTTTTGTTTATTTTAGTTTTATAACATGCTGAGTGATTTGTTAAATTACTGTTTAAATCTGCATATATATTTATATAAAACGAAAGATTTTTTCAACAGTTACTAAGTCAGTGGCACTTTCATAGCAATTAATTAATATTAATCGAAACAAAATGTAGTGATGTTTTGATTAGAATCCATATTCATTAAGATTGTTAACAAATGGTTCCTAATTACTTTAGTTAAGATGAGATTATTATATATAGTTTGTAAATGAAAAAGAGAATCGAAACAACATCACGAAATGTGAATGAAAATTAAAACATTTGTTAAATGCTATCGAAACAGTGAAAACAAGATAATGTTTGCTATTGTTAAACTTACACTATTGTTAACATTTTGTATTTGAATAAAATTGGCTAACAATTATTTTTGTCATGAGGCTATAAATATTTCGAATGAATAACTTTATTAAACTTTCAAACTTTGTTATCATGTATAATTATATTATGCAGAAAGGAACTAACTACAATGTTCATAAGAATAATTGTAGTGGATATCCTTTTTCATAATTACTGCTATGTGCGTTTTTGTTAATTTTTGTGAAAGTGTCAGTCTGCAAGAATGCACCATACATGTTTCATTTTTCTTTTATCTTGTTAGCCATTGTTGACTCTTAAATAATTATTTAAATTAATTTAAGTTAACTGATGGTGTTGTATTCTTGGCAGAATCTGATAATGAGTCAACTGCACCTACACAATCATCTCATCAAAAAAAGAAAATGCAATTAAATGCTTATCATGAAGCAATCGACTTCGAGGATCGCCAAATTGATTTCGTCGAGAAATCCCAATGTGACCAAAGTGATTCCATGCCTGTGGAAGTTAAAACTTTGGAAGAAATTAAACTGGATCGAATTCAAGCTGAATCTGCTGCTTATTATTCTTACATCGGTAAATATTTTATGATAAGTGAATGTAAACATAATAATTTCTTCCTGGTTTTTGTTTAGATGAAAATAACCAAATGGAAACAAAGGACAGTCCTAATGCAAGAAGAGGAAATATATTCAAGCGATTACAACCCTTGGAAGTTTTACTTAATCAAGAGAAAACAAAAGAAGTAAATATTGAAAGTATTCAAGTCTTAACATTAGATGAAATACGTAAGAGGAAACGAAAAAATAACGACAATCAAGAGCAAAGGTCAACACCGGAAGAGGATTCACAAAATGCATTAAATGTTAAAAGATCCAAAGAAGAAAAAGAATTTGATTCTAAATCTAAAGTTGTTTCAACTACTACAACAATAACAACAAAAAGAAAAGTACTTCTAAGTAAAAATAAACAAAATAATAAGAATAATTTATGCGAAATTAAGATTAAAACTTTAGCTGAAATTAAAGCCGAGAAACAAAAACGCAAATTACAAGAAATATCGGATACACAAAATGAAACAGAAGATGAATGCATATCAAATAAAAAACATAAATTGTCTACAGATACAACAATAGATAAAGAACAACAAGAAGAAAACATTGTCAGTTCAACATCAAAGAATGATGAAACTCAAATTCAAATTGAACAAATACCGAAAGCACAATGTGTTGTTGCACCTCTGCAAAGACAATTAGAACCTGAACATATACCTGAAAACATTAATAATATCAAACTAAACCTACCTCGAAAATCGGATGAACCTAAGCTAGAAAAAGCAACTCTTAGTTTGGAAACGATTGAAGAAGAAAATGTTACTAGTAATAAATGTATAACTGAAGGTGATAACAATGCAATAATAACAAATGAAGAAAAGAAAGAAGTAAATCTAATTGGGAATATTAAGAGTAAATTAGATGATAGTAACTTCAAAATTGATGATAGCAAACTTGATGATTTATTATTAGATGATGATGATGAAGACGTATTAGCAAATGAAACACTTACATTAAAAGCTGAAGATGATATATTGAATGATATTGATAATCTTCTCAAAGAATGATATACAATAATTAGATTTTAGATATTATTAATTCAAATGTTGCCTTACCTGTTAATAAACATACACGTAATATTTAGTTTTATATGACTGTAAATAAAAATAAGTACAAAATAAAAACCGTAATATTATATTTGTTTTATTAATTTTAAAAATAATCCGAGATTGGATCAAGTCCTAATTTAATTTTCTATTCGGCCATAAAAATATAAGTTTCAACATTCAACGTAGTTAAAACTTATATTTATAGCCCGATAAACACCTTCAAAGATTTTTACTCGATCGAAAATGCGTAAGATATATTAAATCTTAAATATATTAGTTCAAGTCAATAATAAAGATTAGTCAGGAGAATTTCATGTAGATTAAAACAAACACACATAATCATTTTTTTAAACAAAAGCACACTACCTTTATTTAAAATATATGTAGATAAATTCTAATGAATAAAATCTGGCTGGACATAGTCGAATCGAAAAAGGGTAGCGATAGACAAAGTGTGAACAAACATGAATCCTTATTATTGGCAGCATAGCAAGCGCAAGCCTTGTATAACTTTTTTTTTCCATATTTCATTGTATTTAATTATGTAATATCGAATTTGTTAAAGTTATGTAGTTAATGTAGTAGTATTCGTAACCACTGTAAGAACAATTACTATTTTATCAATACCATTATTACAACAATATGAAAGTGTCATATTATTATCATTAAAGTGTACTTATTTATGTGTATTACTGTGTATTGAATTCGAATCTAATAATAAATATTATATCGATCGACCATCCATCAATCAAGTTTCGTGTGTATGCTTAAAATTCTTTTCGTTACATTCGTACAATAATATATTATTGGTTAGCAATCACATCCGATTTTTGTAGTTACTATACATCGACTACACAATCTGGGATTTCATTTTGTATTTGTAATAATTTCCTCTCAACTGCCTTTCTATAGCTTTTTTCCTCATTCAAAATTTGTTATCTTTTAGTGCGGCTACATAAAAATATATACCAATCAATCAACTCAAATAAGGGCTCTTACAATACTAAAAAATAATATATAAAATAGAACGTGAATATATTAATTATTATAATATTATTATTTGTAATTTATCTTTTCATTTTAATTTTTAATGCCCTTTCCTTCGTAGGTTTTTACGGGCTTTTAGCTAAAAGCAACTTTGTAATATATCATTTTTTCTTTCTTTCCCTCTATCTGTCTCTTTGCTTATTTATTACATAATTTAACTGAAAATAAAATATTGTGTTAGTTACATTTTTATTGTATTAGAATTATACTTATCATAACTTATAACTATGTTAAAATGTTATTAGTTCACTTACTTCTTCTTTAGTGTGAAGAAGCTACGCTTCTTTGGATCCTCTTTTTGCGCAGAGGCAGGTAATGTTTGACTACGTGAAGGTCCTGCTGAGTCTGATTCCTGCACGGCTGTTATCCGCGCTATCCAATTATTCCTATCCGCATCATCATGTCCTTGTAATAAAAATTCTGCTCCACTTTCCAATCTATAAAACAAATTCATAATTAATAAATAAAATATAATCAACATAAAATTTGATGATCACTTACTTCAATCGGAAAACATATTTCTTCTTCTTGTAATCCGAAGCAATAGAAGCTTGTGCTCCTCGTAAGAATAAAGGAGCTTCTCCCTTGAATGTCTGATCGGGTGCAGCTTTAGAAGTCTTAGAATCCTTGTAGAAATGCAAGTGAATGCCTTTCAAAACAGCATAAACTTTGTCCCATGACCGACTTGATGCCTTACTAGTTGTACTTTCCCACTCGTGTTTCCGTACTAAAGTACCTTCGGCAGTAACTTCATCATCTCCAGGGCTCCTTGGTTCTAAATCATCATCAAATACAATTACAAAACAATCCCTTGATAGATTTCATTTCGCATTATTGTATCAAGCACAATAATACAATCAAGTCATAGAAATATATCTTGCGCTACAGTAACGGTAACAAAACATTGAAAAGATCAAAGAGTACCAAATACCAAAAGAGAATAATATTTAGATAATAATATATATCACAGTGGTGGCTCATATTTTATATAGACATAATCAAATATCTATGGAAAAGGTTTTACATAGACAACAAGTTAAAGGTGAAAATAAAGTGTGATCAATCGTTGATTAATAAACACCGTTAATTTGTGTTGAATTAGAATCGTGTTGTATCGGTTGAGATATCGTTCTGTGTAATCTGTGTAAGTGTTGTTTTGGTTTACACAAATTTTACACTTATTGGCTACCTGATTGCGTATCATCATCGCTATGATGTCCCGCATGTGGTTTAGGAGTACTCTTCTTCCAGCGGAAACTCCTGAAGGGTGACTTACTGCGCGAACGATCCTTGCGGCGATCTTTTTCTAATGTACCGGCTGAACGAGAGGACGCTTCACAACAAAATCAAGCACATACATCATAAACAAAACAGAAAATAATGACGAACACAAGAATAATTATCACAACAATACGACATGCTGCAGTTTAGGTTTTGTCATGCAATAGGTAGGTATGGACATTAGATAAATTCTTGTTTTAAAATAATAAGCAAGTCTCTTCATGTTCAAAGCTGTTAACAGCAGCATAACGTTGATATAAATAAATTTGCAAAGTTTATAATTTCACAAATCTGTCTTAGAGCACTTGTGAAATTGTGTTAATTATGCTACTGTTATGTAAGATTTGTAAATACTCACTAGGTCTAAGTTCTGGTTCTAATGTTTTTGGCCTAGTTTGTGTATTAGGTGATACCACCCTTACTGGTTTTTTAGGCTCTTGCCCAATTCGTACCCGTGCCCTGGTGTCAGGTTCGTTGGAGCTTGCTTCATACTCATGCTCAGCTGAATTTAAACAAAACATGCAACAAATTTTTAAATTATTTCTATTATTAATACTAACCATGCAGATGCATTAGTTTCATGAAATATTATGACTGTGACCCATTATTAATTCAAGCAATTTAATTATTCAAAAAGCATTAATTAAGCAAGCAAGAAGAAATAGAATTAAGATAAAAACATAACATGTAAAGTACACATTGTGAAGTAAGTGATTATTTGTGTGAATTATGTTAAAATAGGAGCCATCACCATGATTTTTATATAATTATATAAGAATGAATTGTAATTATAGTAGAAATGAATTTCAGACACCTTTTGGTTTACCTTCACCAGAGGGTTCAATTTTTAATGAAACCCTGTGTGCAGTTACGGCAGCTTGGAAACAATTAGCAGTTATAATGTGTATGTGAGGAATATTTTATAGCTTTTTGCGTTAAATTTTGTTGTGAAAACTTTCGACAGTTTCAATTATTATAGATAAACATCGCAGAACGAACACAATGTTTTCATTACTGTAGAATTATGTTGAATTCCTAGATGATTCTTGTTTTTAAGCTTACCTGGACGCTCTTCCTGTGGCGAGGAAGCGTCAGGACGATCTTCAGGTGATTGTGCTGCACGCAAAGCTTCTGCAGCTTTCCTTCGTTCTTCTTCTTCTGCTTCACGCTTTGCACGTTCTGCAGCTTCAGCTTCTTCTTCGCGTCTTCGTTTTTCTTTCAATTCGAACTATGGACCATTAAAAATGTATTAAATACAATGTAAAATATTTGCTATTTGTATTAGTTACAAAACATGCAAATAAATAATTTTGTTAATTACCAAACCAAACAAAAAGCAAATAAAGTGTTAGAAACTTACCCTTGATATGGAAGAATTAGGTGAACAGGAATTAAGAGACATGGTTTCATCAGATAAACAAGAAATGCTACTGTATCGAATTTGCCATACTGCGGCATCATCATTATTAGAATTCATTTTAGTATCTTCATTGTAATCAAATGAAGATTTAGGATATAGAAAACTATTATTTTTATGAGTTACATTACTTCGAAGTTTCTCAACACCTTTAAGTGTAAAGTTCCTTCGATAATAAATTTTAGGATTGTACAAGTGATCGCAGTCATTTATTATGGACTTAACAATGTATGAACAAGGAATGTCATTATACTTATTGTTAATAACGTAACAAATAGAAGGAGTAAGGCTTTCTTCATAGGTATAATCAAAGGTTTGGAATGATTCAATAGGTGCATCATGCAAATTGTTATCCCCCAGCTCATCACCAATGTGTTTACCAAGTTTTTCTAACTACAAACACAAAGACATTTTAAAACAAAGAAATTAAATCACAAGCAACCACAGAAAAATGATTAGAATATGTATAAAGTAACAGATACCACAATGCAATAAACAAACCAATCAAGCTAATAAAAGAATAGAAAACTTACGGTTGTTAAACGTCCCAAAGCTTCGAATCTTTCTTCTTGTGCGGCTGCAGACTTTTCAAATGCTTCGTGTTTCTTGATAAGATTTTCAACATCATCTATTGTATGACCTAATTCAGTACTTAACAAGTACGGTTCTTGTGCGATAAGCCACTGCTCAGCTACGGCAGCATCCCTGGCAAATTGATAAACCTCCAAGATGAGTTGCAGATTCTCCCATCGTTCTTCCCAACGTGAAAGAAGAGAATTACGTTGGTTACTTAATGCAAGTAATTTATCTCTGATTTCAGCAGTTGCATAATGATTGCGTGCTAGAAGTTCTTTTCCTAGGGAGACGCAAGCAGTAAAGTTATCTTCGCGTGCGTCAATTTCTGCTTTTAGGCTTTGATGATTATTCATTAAAGTTTCTACACCACTAACATCACGAGGTTTTTCACCAGTATTCATTTGTCTGATCTAAATTTTCATGTAAAATAAAATGTGTTAGCAATAAATAAATTTATAATATTAAGCAAATTCAATACTTACAACATCATCCATCCATTGCATTAAAGTCCTGACCAAATTGAAGAATCTATACAAATCACCAGTATCCCCAAGTTTATGTTTCCTCTGATCACACATACTTTGCAAATTCATCCAAGCACTAACAACTTCAGCCTCCCTATTGGTGATCTCTCTAGCTCTATCTCCAGCATAGGAGCTTTGTAGTTTCGCACTTTCTTCTTGAATTTGCATAACTTGCGATTGTAAAGTCTGCAAGTCTTGCATGAAGTTCTGATGTTTCCTCTGTAAGGTAGAAACAGATCCAGCATCTCGTCCCAATTCGTCACTCATTGCAACAGATTTCTCCATAATTCTACTCAAAACATCCTTGCAATCGTGGAAGAACTTATGCAACTCTTTGCTAGCGTCTAACATCTGTTTCCTAGTTTCGATCAACTCCAACAAATCCTGCCAAGCTTCATTCAAACCATCCTTCCATTCCGCCACAGTTGCGGAATCCGAATGACCAGCAGCAATGAGTTGATCGGCAACGTCATTAGCAGCCGCGACACGTTCATTACCAATTGTTTCGGTATCTTTAGCGAATTCACCGAATCGTTCCCATAGTAATGTGACATGGTCATAATCCTGTCCCAATTCATGCGAGGAAGCAACAACTTCGCGATCTGCAATCCATTGTTCGAGATCACCAACATCGCGATTCAAGAGGAAGAGTTGCAGAGCCTCGTCAAGTTTAGCTCTGCGTTCGCCAGCAAGATCCTTCAAACCAGCATAAAGTTTGTCTAATTGCGATTGTTTCACAGCTACTTGTTCAGCTAATGGATGACCTTCAGCCGCTAACTGACGAACAGTTTCACCCAAAGATCGAATGGTATCAGCATATTGTTCAACGACAGCTTCAAGTCCCTCGTGTTTCTTGATAAGATTTCTAGCAGAAGTTTCATCTTTGCCACGATCTTCTACCATCATGTAAAGTTCTTGCTCACTCATCCAAGCTTCAGCTTCACCAGCATCGAAGAGATACTGTTGCGCACGTTCATTACGCAAAAGATTATCTTTGCGATTTTCCAAAGCATCTTTCAACTCTTGCCAAGCTCGTAATAATTCAGTGATAAGTCTACTGAACTCATCAGCACTTTCATGGCCTTCGTCAACTAACTTTTGACCGTTGTTACAAACTGTATGAATTCTTGGCTCATGATTATCAATTTCTGTTCGTAGAGATTGATTCTTTTTCATGAGCATATGCACATGGAAGAGACTATTGCCATATTCATCAGATAGGGCTTGAGGCATTTTCTCTGCAATCCAAAGAAGTTCATCTTCTACATCTCTGCGGAATTGGAAGGCTTCTTTCTTCTTCTCCAATTGTCGCTGTCTTTCAACCAGAGGTTGTTTCAATTGTTCGAAACGAACTTCTACTTGAGTCTTCTTCATCTTAATATCATCCAGTTTTTCCGTAGGTACAGTTTTCTCCAAGTGTTTGGCTTGATTCTCAAGCTCATTAACTTGTCGAGCTTTAACGGCCATTTGTGTCTCGATCATTTGTTGTTTCTGCATCAAAATATTAACTGAAGCAAGATCTGAGCCGGTGTCATCCGACTCGATTTGTTTCTCAAGATCGTTCATCCATGAATCAATATCATCGCAAGTTTGATGAATGAGAACTTCGCGATTGGCATCGAATAATCTCTCACCCTTCTCATGAGTCGTTGTTTCAAGCACATGGAATTGATCAGAAAGTTCATCAATCTTAGGTTTTATCAATTCGGCATATTCAGGCTTATCCCTTGCCAATTCCTCACCAGCTTTGGCCAAATTACTAAGGCGCTCTTTATTTGCACCAATTTCTGCTTCGAATGCCTGGTGACGAGTCCATTTTGAGTGAACAGTTTTTGCACTACGATAGGTATCATCCTGAGCAACAACATGCTTTTCTTGCATCCATTCCCCAAGTTCTTCGCAGTCTCTTAAGAATTGTTGGAGATCTAATTGATCCTTAAGTTTCTCTAACATAGCTAATGCACGTTCCTTATTATTCTGACGACGTTCTTCAATAGCATCAGCTCGTTTACCAATCTTATCAGATGCGAAATGTTTGTCTTCACACAATCTCCTAGAGAATTGCAAAACGGTATTGATCTTATCATCATTGGCTTCCATAGTTGTGAGGAATGCTTCGTGACGTTTAAGCAAGTTTTCAGCTTGTTCTAAGTTAGCAGGAGCTTCGTCCTTATTCAAGGCATGTTCTTGTTGTGTCAGGATAACTTCAGCTTGACGAGCATCGCGATTTAATAGTTGTAGATTCAAAGACTGCGACAAAAGTTCCTGGCGATTTTCCCACATCTGTCTAAGTTCTTCCCAACCATCTTTTAGTGCCTTTAGACGTTCTCTTAAGAACATATATTGTGGATCATCCTGTGTTCCTGGATCAGCAGTAATTTTCTCTCCATACTCCATCATTTTGGTGTAATCTTCAGTGTAATTATTAATCTCTTCGTGGATGCTGTGATGTTGCGAAAGGAGTTTTTCTGCTTCGGCCAAGGTGTTTGGTGTATCTTCTGATGCAACATCGGTTTGAGTTCTGGACAACCAAGTTTGGAAGTGATCAAGATCACGAAGGAATCTATGCAAATCACCAGCTTCCTCCAATTTAGCATCTCGTTCTTTAAGCATCTGAGTGAGCTGTTCCCAAATTACTTGAATTTGTACTACACGCTCACGAATAAGTGCAGCTTCTTCAGGATGCTCATGTTCAATTTGATCAGCTTCTTTTTGCAAGGAAGTGAGTTTAGCTTGAATGGCAGCAAGATCACGTTCCATGCCACTAAGACGTCGTTGTAAAGTCATAATTCCAGTAAGATCCATCTCCAAACTATCTGTGCTTTGAAGAATTCGTTTCTTATCCTCAATCCAAGTAACAGTCTCGCGACATTCAATATGGAACGTTTGTAAGCCATGAGCTTGGTTCAATTCCTCCTTCTTGCCTTCGGCTTTGTCTCGTAACTCAGCCCATTTCTGATTAAGTTGGTTTTGTCTTTGAGTAATTTGTTCACTGTCAGGATGTTCAACATGTAACAGTTGTCGAGCCAACTGATTAACTACAGCAACTCTACTTGCATTCGAATTCATTTCCTTTTCAAATCCATCATATCGATGTTTCATAATCTCAACATCTTCAATATCTCTAGCTGGCACCATCGTTTCCAACATTCTATCTTTTTCACTAATCCATTGTTCAACTCCATCACTTTCTGATAGTAATTTGTACAAAGACAAAGCATCCAAAAGTCGTTGTTTGCGTAACTTGGCAAGCTCATTCAATTCCTTATAGCGATTATCAATCGAAGCCAATCTTTCAGTGACTTCAGGTGATCTAGCAAGATCGGCTCCCAACTGTTGAGCTTGTTCGTGTAAAGCTTGAATAACGGAAGCGTAGTTTTTAAGTTCTTCGGTGACGTCTTTGTGTTTCTTGAGGAGACTTTGAGCATTAGCTTCATCTCTGCCGACGTCTTCACTTGAAGCAACACGTAAAGTGTCCAACATCCAAAGATCAATATCATCGGCATCAGTGAACAATTGATGATAGTCGACAGCTTCTTCTAAGCGTTTCCTACGATTGGCAGTGAGTTCTTGTAAGTTATTCCATGCTTGAATAGTGATATCGAGGCGATCTTGAATAGATTCTTTTCCAAAGTTATCGCGATCAATAAGGTCTTCGCCTCCACGCAATACTTCTTTGAATTGTGGTTCGTGTGCACTAATTTCGTTTTCTAAAGCTTTGTGCTTGACAAGTAGTAAATGAATGGTAGTGAGATCGTGTCCAATATCACCAGTTGAAACAATTTGTTCCTTTTCCTTAATCCAGTTGTCTTCATCAGCCATATCCCAATAGAATTGCCATAAACGACGGGATTCTTCCAAACGATCGCGGCGTTCAAGTGCTAAACGAACGAGTTCGGTATAAGCATCTTCTAATTGTTGTACTCTTTCTACGACAAGAGATGGTTCACAAGGACGATATCCTTCGTTTGTTTCGATGTCTAGGAAGCGCTTAGATTGTGCAGGAATGGCTTTGACTCGTTCACCTAATATGTTGATGTCTGCTTCTAATAAGCTGTGCTTTTGGAGAAGATCTTCTACTCCCATCAAATGTTTTCCATAATCGTCGGTTAAAAGACGTGCTTTGAGTTCTTCCATTGAGTCCAAAATATGCAACATTTCCTATAAAACAAACAATTTATTAAATAAAGAAATTCAGTGGGAATACAAAGTCAAACAAACCTGGAATGTTTGTTGCAATTGCAAGCTCAATTCCAAACGTAATCGACGGGCCTTGAGCAATTCCAAGAGATAATTCCAAAGGCGTAGGACATTATCCTTCCTCTGACTGATCCTATCAATATCATGATAGTTCTCAGCCGACAATTCCGATGCAACAGCAACGACAGCTTGAACACGTTCCTCGTATGCAAGGATATCAGTCTCGATAGCTTCGTGTTTCTTAGCAGCAGCTTCGACTGCAGCCAAATCATGTCCGAAGTTATCTTGTGAGACAAGCCGTTGGTTTTCGTTCAACCAGGTCTCACGCATAGACGCTTTGCGGTTGAACCTAGCTGCAAGTTGCTCAAGTTTCTCCTGTCGAATCAATTCCTCGCGCAAAGCTAATTCGCGCTCGTGCTCAGCCTTTTCAAGGCGATCCCAAGCTTTGTTAATATCAGCAATCATTTTGCCTTCTTTCGGTGTATAAACGCGTTGGTTATTAGCACGCATTTTCGACTGTAAAGTGAATAGCAAAATCTCCAAATTGCCTTTTTCCACAAACTTGGGAGGCTTCTCTACAGTTCGGTAAGCACTGAACTGCATCAATTCCTGTTGGACGCCAACGAGACTATTGGCAAATTCGCGATTGCCAAGAGACTCAATTGTGGTTTCAATCCAAGCGAGTAAATCGCTGGTTAAAGATTCATATTCTTGAATCATGCGGTCGTTCTCCATCGCAATTCCAACCACCTTTCCTATACGTTTACCTTGGACAGTTTCTTGTTTCATTTTGCTGAAGTAATGATAATATGTGACGACGTATGTGATGATTGATTTCTCGTCTGGTTGATCGACAAAGACATCTTCTGCGTCGAGGAGTTTCGTCAGTCCGAGTTTGTCTTCTGCTACGTTGAATGCATTGTTCAAATTGTGTATTGCGTTAGATTTAGTCAACTTGTCGAATTGTATTAAATCGGGTCGGTGCTTATGAATAATTGCGTTGAATGCTAAACCATCACGCCAAGATGTCGTAAAGTTGCGTACGTTTACATTGTGATAGCCAGCAGTTTTCATCTGGCACCTAATTTAAAAAGAGGAAAAAATGTATAACCTCGTATTATGATGAAATAAACAAATTATAATTACCAAAGCAAAAGAGCATCTTTGGCTGATTTCGTTTCCTGGTTATCGGTTTCTTCGATCGTAATATCTTGAATTTGGAAACGCAGGATAATCGTCCAGATTAAGCCTAGAGAAAGACGTGGATTTCCATCTACAATATCATGAGATCCCATATTTTCAAGATGTACTCGTTGATCTTTCAAGAATTGTAATGCTTTGTCCACATTTTCCAAGCAGTGAATTCGCATTTTGCCTTTTGTTGGACGAGGCAAACGCTCACCTTAAATTTAGAAATAAATATCAATATCAAATTGAAAATAAATTCGAATAAATTTTATACCTGATAACACTTCTAATAATTTAATTAACTGTTTGCCATCTCGTAAATCGACATACAAATCACTAATGCGTGAGTTGACACGCACAAGATGTGAATTCACCCATTTCTGGAAGGTTTTTTTCTGGACACTCTCACGTTCGTCGGCGAGTGCCTTGATCCTAGATCTTTCAAACAATCGGGAAGATGAATTTCCTCCATCGTACTCATACTCCTCGACAATCTCCTGCTGCAAGCTAGGATCCCATCGAGTCAAACTTATGTCGGTCGTCATCTTTTACAACCCAAGCCTAAGTAGGC
Source organism: Falagria sp. GC000072 (assembly GCA_030556245.1). NCBI lineage: Eukaryota > Metazoa > Arthropoda > Insecta > Coleoptera > Staphylinidae > Falagria > Falagria sp. GC000072. The sequence continues at coordinate 1,548 of JASKGN010011216.1, read as the reverse complement.
CTTCTGAAACATAAAAATACTATTACTACAAGTTCCATGATATAAATAGAACAACTTAACAATGTAATACATATTTTGATTCGAGATATAAAAATAATGAGGAAAATGGCAAAACTTAAAGAAGCTTAATTTACAAGTTTTGTAATTAGAAAACTTTATAAATCACCCAAGAATCATTCTTTCAGATGATTCCAATTAGCTTTTCAAATTTTGGAAGCGCAGCAGCAAATAAAACTGCGGAACTTGTTGCTGTTTGATAAATAAAATCGTGGTAGAACGCAGCAGCGTCGGCGTCGCCTTGGCGATCGATAGTAAGCGTCGTTGGCGTCTCATACAGTGCGGTCGTCCAATATTGGCCAAATCTACATTGACGGTTGTCGCTCGAGTTGGCATTGGAGAGGAATAATATTACGGACGATGTAATAGGAAAATAGGGAGCGCAAGAATGAGGGAAGCCGGTACACGCAGCAGAATGGGAGAATGAGGAAATCGCGACCTCGCCAAATTATATTATACTAAAGGCGCCGACGATTTTACTACCAATGCTATGCCATGTATGTGGACCTGGTGCGGTGCAAAATGTTAAACTAGGTCATCAATCAGTTGTACTTTTTATTATTTATTATTCATGCTAATTAAAAGGCAAATATTTTTAATCTTTTGTTTATAAGAACTTATAAGAGAGTTTTTATTGATATTGTAATTCTATTATGGAATTAAGGTCAATCTATCTTTTGGGATTATAAAGATAATAAAGCCCTACATGTGAAGTGTTCTCAACGCCCAGGGTAAACTAATTAAGGTATAGTATAGAGCAATTTCCTCTTGTAACAAAACTTTGTAAATGAACTTAACATTGAAATACTATTTACAATTCTAAGAGACAATTAGATGTTTATTTTTTGTTTTAAAAGCAAAAACTAAAAGCATACAAGAGTAAAATTTCAGACAATACCGGATGTGAGTTACAATATGTTGATATTGCTAATGTGTTTGCTTCATTTTCATATATGTACATAGAGTAATTGTACACATGAGACAGAGTAGACTTCCGGTTTATTTCATGCATTTTTGGTATTCTTCCTTTACGTACAATTGTACACTATCATGATAAGTATAGAAATAATAGTAATAACTTGCGCTTCGTTAGTTATTAAAGTTTATTTAGCAGGTTTTAGTTCAACAGAGTAGAAAATAATCACTAAAATAAACTGAGTACCAACACGAAGTTGAAATTAAAATTTGTCATTGTTTACTGTACCGTTACCGGTGCATTATTATACATGGAGTTATAAAAAAAAAAAGCAAAATGAATATGAATATGACGTGATGCGAATGAAGGATAACAACTTTAAATAAGTTGATGAACATGAATGAATGAATTATAATGAATTGTGTCACACGCATATTTATAGTCACAATGATATGTGACTTAAGTTAACTTTAAATTTAAGTACATACTTCCAACTGAAATTTGTAAGACCTACACAATCAACACATTGATAAAAAGTATGTACAAGAAAAAGGTCATGAAGTGCGTATAGAATT
>JASKGN010011159.1:0-25083 GCA_030556245.1 Falagria sp. GC000072 | reverse complement strand
GTTTGTATTCTTATGCAGTGTTATTTATAAATTTAAATTGTTTTTGGAATGAAGAAGATATTACATTTTGTCAGTGACAGTTGTTAAAATTTTTCAATTACATTAAGTTTTGTGTTTAAGAAGAAGCCTTCAAAAATTGCAGAAAACTGCTTGCAAAAACTAATACCATGGTACCATGAACTTAAGTAGTTCAATATTTGCTCTAATTGGAAAATTAATGTTTTGCTAAAACCATCAGCCTTAAAGATATTCTCACCTTTAATGTTGCCATATTTGTAATTGTCCTAACTTGGAACCATTCATTGCCCTAACAGGAAGCCTTTAATATTTGTCCAGTTTGGGAACCTTCAAATATTGCCTTAACGTGAAGTCTGCAGTAGATAATTGGTCTAACTGGGAAACTTCAATATTGTCCTAATCTTTTGAGGCTTCAAAAATTGTTCTTGTTCCTAATCGCCCTTATAATTGTGTTAAGCAGAGGCCGTAACCGGAAAACTTCAAAAATTGCTCTAACAAAGTTATTCCAAAAACTAAACCTCATCCGGTGCTTTAAACGGGAACCTTCAATATAATTACTCTATAGCAATCAATATTGCCCTAACTAGGAGTATTCAGTTACTGGTCTATCTTGCAAAATTCAATAATTAGTCTCATAGAAAGCCAATAATATTTGTTCGGACCAGGACCTTACACTAGTGTCCTTAATCATGAAAATTCAATATTGCCCAATCTGGCTACCAAAAGCTACCAAAAAGTGTTTCTAGCCAAATCTATCTACTTTTTATACCCTAAAAATTATGGAAGCCTTTGGGCAGCTAGAAAATTTCCTCCAAACTTATTATCTTCTAAATTTACTCCTAACCCTGATTGAACATCAGTACGTCCCTGTAATAACCCATTAATATTCCAAATAAATATTTATCTCTGTGAGGTGCAAACATTCCAATTTGAAAATCTATAAATTGTCAAAGTTTATAGAGCAGATATACAACCGTGCACAATAATAACCGTAACCGCAGACACCCATAGATCAATTACTATCTCGCGCATTTATTACCAGCATGCGTTTCTTTCTGCAGCAGTCTAGCCATTTGCTGACTTCGTTAGTTGCCCAACCGAGGCAATAAATGTAACAGCAGAGAGTGTTCAATGTGCGGTGGGTTTTGCCATCATCGTTGACGAAATTTATACCGCGGTTTCGATTTCGGCAAAAGTCGAATATTTGAACGGAACAATTCACAACAGCGACAAAATATCCAGAAGCCATTAATATCGCGAATGTGGGACATTATGACCCATAAACTTCTTTCTGTTAATGCCCGACGCAGCGTGTGCGTTTGTTGGGTGGGACGACAGACGGGGAGATGTCTTCTGGTGTGTATATCGGCCACAACAGTTAATATCTATAAATCAAGCACTTAACTGCATTCAACACAATGCAATTCTAGGCCAAGCGAAGCGCAAACGAAGGCGAAACGAACGTTAATGTTATCGCTTAATGCTTTTCGCCCGAAATGTTGCGCTGACCCGTACCTAATGTAACGTTTCTCGAATGTAATCGAATGTTTAAGAGTATAATGCATGTCGACAATATATCCTACACATACACACACACCTATACTATTGAAATTATAAATTATTTCTTCTTTGGCGAAGAAATCATTTAAAGAAAGTATGAAAACATCGGTTCTTTCAACACTGAATATGTAACAATGCATAATCAGATCGGCTTGCGTACTTAACGCGTCCGGATTTAATTAACCAGCTACTGGTGCTGGCGGTACCGGCGTATCATAAATCACCGATCTTTTCGAGCATCGTGCAAACCGTGATTTCACATGCAGGACTCGGCAAAAACCTTTCTGCCCTTTCGCCGAGCAACACGACAACGGCTTCATTACCGACCGCTACTACCAAAGTCGCGTCGTCCGAATTACTACACGCAATTGTCTTTACAAACCAAAGCGAGTTGTAAGTGCGGACGATTTTGTGATTTATGTCATTGCGAAATTATTAAGGGCTTAGACTACTTTCGGTACGGACTTGTATGGGACCTGTTTAAGACAATGGGTGTACAAATAATTTCATTAGTTCATTAATTATTATGCGCGATGGGAGTTCAGAATGGAGAAATTTAACGCTTTTTGTTATCGGAATTCCCAAACATGCATTATCGTAATGCGAGGATGACAGGACGAGATTATATAAAGTTATTAATTGTTTTTGGAATGAAATTTTGAATTTTTGAATTTAAAATTTAAGAATTCAATTTTTATTACCATTTAATCTGAAGTTGAGTTCTGTAAAGGTATTACGAAACAACATTTTTCAATGAATACATCACTTTACTATTAGTGTCGGCTTTGTTTGTTCGTTTGTAGATTTGCACGTTGGATGCGTCCTACTGCCTCGAATGCGTTTGCAATTATTCTACCGTGTAAAATAGAATTGATGAAGATAAGCTCGAGATAATTAAAAACACAACACCCCCCTCGCTCGCTGTGCACAAGACTTGCATACAAAATAAAGTTTAGTAGCGTGGCTTTTATTGCATTCGTTTGTACGTGCATTGTTTATGAAATAATATACAAAGCGATATAGAAAATGACCAAAATTAATTTTAAAATTTTAAAATCTATGACGTATTAAAATTTTTAATTGAAAGTAACATGGTGATAGATTTCATAATAGCAAAATGCAAAACTCAAATGTAAATGAATACCATTAGTATGAAGTTGACGTTAGGCTATTGTTCCTCCAGTTTTTGAAATCGTCATCAGGACAGGCGCAGGACAGCGAGGACAAGATGAAAAGATATTTCCGGACATTTTGCCTACTGGTGCTGTTTAATAGCTGGTACCAATGCAGCAGAATAAAAGGGACAGACACAGATACAAACCCAAAACCAAATAATAAATTTGCACGAATAAAACAACAAACGGAAAAATTAAAAATTAAAATAAAGAGGAAAGCAGGACGCGGATCTGACTGTTTGCTGTGAGTTTTATATAGCTGCTGCGGTGAAAAGTTCCTGAGCGATAAAGTTTTATATAATACAATCCGAGTTGGCAATTTTCAAAAGGGTTGTCGTGTTGGTTAGAAAGGCAAGCATTCATTGTTAGAAGTGAACGTGAACATGAACACGTGATATTTCAAATATGAATTGTGATACTTTAGATGTTGATTGTTTTCATAACCAAAATCAATGTGAAACAATTCGTTTCTGATTTTTTGAGTTAGGATTCAAGATGTTTTTTTGTTTGTGCCAACACATCAGAAAACATATGGTGGGACCATGGGGCCAATGTCGTCGCCAACAATTCCCCAACTGAGACTGAACATGTCTAGGGTTGGTGTTAGTGACGACGTACTACGCATAGGGTCAGGACTAAATTAGAACAGGGAATAGGACGTCTATGAGTCTTTGCACCAAGGACATATTTTATAACTTTCTTAATTATTATTTTTGCTCGAGTTATTTCTAATAAGTAAACAAGTAACTTTAAAATCCTGTAAATAAGGGCGGCTAGTCTTTGTTTCCTTTTTGAAAGTGTGAGATAGTCGAGTAACAAAATAGCTGTGCATACAAAAGGTAGAGGACAAAAAGGACGAATGTTACAGGGGTTTGCGTACACCGCTAATTGCCCTAGGAGAGAGCCGTTGCAGATGTTTGCTTGTCGTTCACTTTGTCCTTTACGACACTTTCGTGTTCGTCGCGCGTTCGTTATGCTCCTTTCTTCTTATGGGCTGCGTGCTCATACAATTTCCTTCGCATAGCCAAACACTCTACAACATGCAAGGACTTTTATGAACATGGTATGAATTAAGAGCAAGGAGCATTTCATGCAAGTCTTGAATGTGTTAATAATTCATTTTGTTGTATACAATAGTGTAAAATTACTACGTATTTTAAAAGATATATCTAGAGCAGGGTTTCCCAAAGTTGCAATCGTAGAAAAAAATTTATTAGGTTGCAATGATTTTGGTTACGATTTTTATTTATTAAACTCTGTTTTTAGTCATTTTTTTTTGTTTACAAAATCTTAGAATTTTATACCGGGTCATTCTATAAAACGTTTGGGAAACACTGATCTAGACTTATAACTCGCTTTATTTAGTTAGGGTTTCCCAAAGTGTGGACCATAGAAAAAAAATTATTGGGTTGCAATGGTTTTTGGTTACCAATTTAAATTATTTTTAATTCCCACTTTTATTTTTTGTTTACAAAATCTTTGTATTCGGGTAATGGTATAAAAAGTTTGAGGATCGCTGACCTAAACCTATAACTAGCGTTTATTTAGTTATAATGACCAATTTATTTTTACACCACTTTTGTAACAATGAAAATACATAGTTAAAATGATAGTTAAAATTCAATTTTTTGTTTTTAGCATAAAAATAATTGTTTTCAGTATTTTTAGTGTAATCAAACAAGTTTAATTGCTTTATTATCGCTTGAATTGCAATCGAATTTTGTTTTTATATTCCCCACAAAAAATATTTATAATTGCTCCGTTTAGTAAATTTCTCTTTAAATAATTTTTTAAATATAATTCCACTTAAAAAGCAATTGTAACATTTTTCCGCAGAGAAAATGTAACAAGGTTAAAGCGCAATTTCGTCAAAAGGTACTTCCAAGGTACTAAACAAGAATGTCGGAAAGTAGAAGCGCAACTCAAATGCCGTGCATTTTTTCCGCTCTTTGGCATTCTTATTCTGCAATAGGGAACGTCTAGACTTGCAATTCTATTCCTTATTTCTTCGTCTTGTAGATTTGCACACATCCAACGTCTTTTACTATCCTCCCTCTAGAAAATGGTTCCACTCTTAAGAAACCACTTTTTGCATCTTGTGAGACTCTTACATTTGTTGAACATTGTCCTCGTTCAAGTACACTCACATATCTTAAACGCCAGAACGAAACTCAATCAGAGCATGGAGCAATCATTCTAGAAACAATTCCGTTGGTTTCGTCGATTTACTTTTTGCTTGCTATTGTCACATCAGGCATTTTTCAATTTGCAGCCAGCGTTTTGCATTTCTGCATTGTTTGCAACTTGAGTCTGTTATCGATTGACATCAAGTGAATAAAACCATCTCATTTTGGTGGCGATGGCATGGAGCAATTTAATTCGGAATTTCTCGTTAACTTTTTTTTAAATTAATTAAGTGTAAAAATATAAATTAACAAAAATGAGAAGATTTCGAGAATTAAGTTTCATAAGATTTATGTGTCGTTTAGAAGCACTTAAATTCTGAAATTAACATTCAACACAGTTTTGCTTCTTCTAAGAACTTTTATTAGTCTGTTATTGTGTTGGTTTACGAGCAAAGTATTCACCTTCACCCTTCGTACGGTAAATCTTACACGGTGGTGCTTTTGCCACAAGCATAGTTGCTTTGAGGTGTACTTACTACGTTCATGCTCATGTGGGGCGGCAGCAGGCAGACTTCGCTACGGATTATTAGATAATAGAAGTTTATGAATAGAAGGGAAGACGTAATATTTCAGTCTGCAGTCGTGTATCTAGTCTAAAGGTGTTCTTCGATGAGGGCGCAAAACTTATAGTCTTTATGGTCATTGTTAGGGTTAGGGAGTACTTTGAGGAAGATTTTAAAGGGAACTGGGGTCAACTATGTGCAACGAACATTTATTCTCGTGAACAATACTAAATTATCTTTAGTGCAATCTCTTCCTAAGCCACATATTAAATTAATTGTCTTAGTGGTATTAAAGTCTTGTCTCGTCGTGCAGATGGCAACAGTTGAAGAATTGTCTTGAAGAAGTTTAGAAGAAAATTAAATTTATGTCTTGAAAAATAAATCTGAACAAATTAGGAACTTTAAAGTCTCATAAAATTATTATATAAAAGTAATAACGTAGTATATTTCTGTAGAAATAAGTTACATATTATGAGGTTGCTTATATTATGCAACTGTATTACATTGGGGACTTTGTAGCGTCGTAATCTGCCGAGAAAAATCCACTCTAAAGCAAAAATACAGGGATGCGCTACTGCCCCTATTGCCTTTCTGTTATGGCTATAAAACAGCTATAATATAATATAACCTTTATAATAATAAACCCAGCTGTACGCATCGTAATTTAACTATAGCGCAAGATTTTTATATTAAAGGTAAACCAGAAATATAAAAGTGTTTATTATTGTTAAGGAAGTTTTCACTGTTGGAATATTTGTTTTTGCTTGCTACCGATTAATGCGACAATATGTCGTGAATTATTTTATTTCCACTCGGGAAGTTTGCTGGAAACAAGTCGGACTTGTTTTTAAACCAATTCAACTGTTTGTATGTGAGGCAGAAATTGCAAGGAAACTCGAAGGACGAAAGAAGAAGAAGATGGCATAAAGTGGAAGAGAAGAAGAGGAAAGTTTTGCGTGTGCTCGACTGGAAAATTGGATTCAACTTTTTTCGTATGTGTATGGAAGTTATGTCTTCTTGGTAGTTTTTGGTGGTCTCTGCAGGGACACTTTGACGGTTATTGCAATAAACAAATACTACACTTATAAATTGCAATTTTTATTTTGGTTTCAAATTTATTTGCGCAAGTTTCATGAGGTAATAATCTCCAAACCAAAATGGAGTTTTATTAGGAAACCATTTTCTTCCCATTTGATTAGAAACACTTCCTATATTAGATTTACAATGCTTTAACTTTGACAGAAATTTAGTTGGAAACTTTTCTGATGGAAGCAGACTTTGACTCTACTGCACTTGTGTTATTTTAGTTTCGCCAACATCGTTTCGCCAGTGCTGTCAAAAGATGAGGCTCTCTTCCACCCCTCAACCCCCACACGTCCTTTTTCTCTTTTATCTTTCTTTATACTTGGAGCGCTTTGCTTCAGTTGAATTCCCAAGGCTTTCTCCCCAATCGCCCACACTCACATATCCTCCTCCCCTTCGTTCGCTAACAAAAAAGCGAATATATTGTTGTAATAAAGATGGAAGCTTGAATTGCTACGCGGGTGAAGGAGGCATTACTCGTGTATGATATAGACGTGAGGAAGTCGTCGGAGAGCGTTGTAATCATGTAAGTGCTAAGAGGACCATCAATCAGCCCCCGCGTTCAGGTGACTCCTCTCGGGTGCTTTCGGCGCGGCGCAATCAGGATAATGGCGGCAGGTGGCGCAGCCGTCACGAGTTGTTGCCCTCAACCATGTCGTCGTCTTTCATTGCCTTTCGAAACGTTCCAAGTAAGTTTTGCTTGAAAACCACATTACTACAGCTGGTTTTACACCCTTGGAACAATTTGAAATCAAAAAAGTCCAAGAAGTTCCTATCAATAGCGGAGATTGGTTGTGGGAGTTGCGAATTTCCACAATAGTTTATGCAAGCACTTTGCATATTCCAATGCAGATATTGTTGGACCTATTAGTTACCGAAGAGTTTGCCATCTTGTGCAACCGACCGAAGAGTTACGACGAGGTCGTATTAAACAGACCAAGAATATAAAATCAAGACTGTCGCCACAGCCACCACACACCAACTTTACCTATAACAATTACTGTTATTGTACACTTACCGTTGAATGTAAACTTGGGCGGCGTGCGTTATGCTAAGTTTCCTTCGCCTCCACACTGGCCAGAAACTTAGGCATTATGGAAGCTGACAAACGCAAGCGCTCGTCATAAACTCGACGAATGAATGTTCGAAACTGTATGAAAGCGTTTCTTCTGGGTGCGTTCCATTCTTTCCGTTATAAAAGAAGAACTCTGCATAACTCCTAAAGATTTGCAGGTTTTTTTGGACTTTGCATCACAGCCCTTTTTCTAATAAAAACTTTATTCAATTTTCTTTGTGGCTTGGTGTTTTCTCTAGTTTAGTAATATGTCAAAAATAGATAAGAAAACATGATAGTTCTATAGTCATCAATCAACTGAGAAAAATTAATGGAGATATTGACGATATTAATAGAGCTGTAGCAAAAACAAAAAAAAAAAGTAATTTTAGAACCTCATTTTCTTTTAAACATTGAACAAGACATTAGCCAAATGTTTTGCGTCCATTCTTTAATTAATTCCGTTTCCATGTTATCGAAGTTAGTATTCGAGCTGAGGATGACAAAATTAATTTTAATTAAACAATTCCGTTGTTCTTCGATTGCGTACATTTTCGCTTATGTTTCCTCCATTGTTCGTGTTCTGGAATGCTGGCGCGCATCATATAGATGACGATGCCGCCTCTTGGCAGTCTTACACCCCATCTCTGAAGCCACTTAACCTATTCATATTTACGCGCGCTTGCTTGCAAATCGCCGGAAACTGGCAAAAGTGCATGGCACTAACGCAACTCAGTAACCGACTTAATTTTCGGCATGTAATATAGTGCAGATTGTGCAGAGGATAGCGGCGGGTACCACTTAGTAATTTTATTTACGGATGAGTGCACGAAGAGGCGGTGCCATTGCAGTTCAGTTCCGTTATTGCGTTATTTACGAGAGACTTCTCGTCCGCGTTCTGCTCATCGTTTTACTAATTAGACGAATTTAATTTTCCACTAGTTTTCCAATGTTCTCTTATGCACTTTAAACTTACTAAATGACACTGATCAACGACTCATGTTGCAAACTTAACTTGAGGAAACATTAACTACTTCACTTTGTAATTTTAATTTCTAAAGGTACGTGTACACTGTCGAGTTTTTGCTAGGGTTTTCTCTAGCTAGAGAAATTTTGACAGTGTCAATTTTCTTGACTTGCGTAGTAACATGTGAGCACCGTAGAATTTCGTCTCTAACTGGAGTTATCATAGAGCGCCACCCTAGAGAAAACTCTACCTCGAGAAAAGAACGAGTTTCTCTAGCTAGAATTTTGTCTACTCTAGAATTTCTCTAGCTAGAGTTTTCTCTAATATGGCGCTCTATGACAACTCTAATTAGAGAAAAAATTCTACGGTGCTCACATGTTGATGACAAGTCTGGTCAACTAGAGTTTTCTCTAGTTAGAGAAATTTTGACAGTGTCAAATTGCTTGACTTCTGTAGCAACATGTGAGCACCGTAGAATTTCGTCTCTAGCTAGAGTTATCATAGAGCGGCACCGTAGAGAAAACTCTAACTAGAGAAACTCGAGTTTTGTCTACCGTAGAGTTCTCTAGCTAGAGTTTTCTCTATCATGGCGCTCTATGACAACTTTAGCTAGAGAAAAAATTCTATGGTGCTCACATGTTGATGTCAAGTCTGGTCAAATCTAGCAAATTGACGCACTGTCAAAATTTCTCTAGCTAAAGAAAACTCTAGCAAAAACTCTACAGTGTACACGTACCTTAAAGTTTGCCCGAAATTTTCGTTTTAGTTTTCGCTTTTGATTTTATTTAATTTCGTACAAAATGGCTTAGAGACATTATCGGAATTACGAGCAACGAAAATGGCTAACACAAAGTGCCAGACATCCATTTCGTTGTTATTTTTGGTGCAAAACTTTTATTAGGACTTCTTTTTAGGATAGTGGACAACTCGCCGCTATTAGAGTTCGAGATATAGAGTTATGGCATTATTCCTCATCTGCTGGTAACAGTGAGATAATATTTTTGGCATCAATTCGGCGCGCAGCAAAATTGCGCTTTAATTTACTCCCCGGCTTTCGCTTCAGTTACAGCTATAGTAAATACCAGATGTATATCTTGATAACGCTCGGGACATTCATGTTCAGTCCACTATTTGCCAGAAGTGTCCAATGAGGACACATACAAAGTAATGTAAAAAGCCGACGACCAACCTATGATTACTTTTTCCAGCTTCTCGCATCCTTTTTCGCTTTCTCTGTTTAGGTATCTGATGTGGAAATGAATTTTCCTGCTTCATGTTTGGGTGTTCGTGTTGTTTATTCAAGTAATTGCCTTCGGGCGTGTAAGTGCACGATGACTGCGTCCTGTCTCTCACGAAAGCAAAGCGTTTTCGAATGAAAAACGCAATGTCGTTGCGTCTCGTTAATCTTTTTCTGGTCGGGGTTTGAATTTATATATAAAGCGGATAATTAACTGCGTACACAGAAAGTTAACGAATTAAATATTTTTAGTTTACTATATAAAAGATCAAGTGTGTAATTAAAAATTTGTAATTTAGTCTGAAGGGGGAGAATCCGACGATTTTTTTCTAAGAGAATATAATGGTGCGTATAATTACTTAGAGTTTTTAATATCTTACCGGAAAAGTTTTTCCTCTTCATACTAAACAAGGATAAAGTTAGAACCATAGGATAGGAACTGAAGAGTAGAACGATGGATGACTCGAGTCTTGGATATAATAGAGGTGCGATGTTAAGGAAAAGCTTCATTTTTCTTGCATTCATCGAGTGTTGCCTGGTTTCTGTCACGTCGTGCTAACGTTTAGCATAAGCAAACATGAAGTAAACATATTTTTCGGCTTGAAAATGTTTTATTCAGCTTTTAATGTCTATAAAAATATCAACATTTTTTTGGGTAATTTCTAGTCTTTAAAAAATTGAATGGAATTTTAATTGAATTAAGTTAAATTGTTTTTCTTTTTCCTTTTTTGAAAAACAACATTAACAGTATTTCATTCCGAAGGAACATAATGAAGTTAAGAGTTTTTCCAGGGCATAGTGTACTTCAGATGTTTTCCGTGTTGCGTCTTGTTTTCTGTTTGCGGCTTGTAATTTCGTGCTTGTTGGACAGTTGGCAGTTTTTGCCAGTTAGCGTTCAAATTAAACAGCTGTAGAAATTTTATTCCTCCAATGCACTCGGTTTAATCTCGAGTCTTTTTCATTTTGTTGCTGTTTAATCTAAATTTTCAAATTTTATCGTTTACCATTTGCATATGAATTAATCGTTAACTTGGGCTTTTTCAATTGGCCTAAAACAACATGCGTATTCTATATGATCATTTAAACAAATGTTATTTGCGTTGAAGAACAAACACTTGGTACATTAAACGAGTTAGCTGAAATAAACATCCCGCAACTAATTCGATTAAATTTTTAATTAAAACCGTCGGAGCGTACCTTTATTATCTAATTTCGGGCATTAAAACGCGAGAGTAAAAACGGAGTATGCCGTAAAAAGGCGCCAGAAGTTCATCAGGATGTTGTAAGTGCAGCACTGATGGCATTTAATGTCTATTCACACAATTCGAACATTTCAAACATAAAGCAATGGCAAGTTAAAAGTTGGCAGCAAACAACAATTAATGAAATGGAAAACTCTTCGAGCGTTAATAATTAAAATATGCAAACGATATGTTAAATGTTTATTACAAAAGATAATCATAACAGAAAGAAAATTGCAAATGCCAAATTCCCAAGTTACTTAACTTTGAAATGGCTTCATTTCCCAGATTGTTACATTTCTGAATTATAGTTTCTCGCTTTTGCCATAAGTGAGAGACAATTCGTAGAAGAAGCGGCGAACATTTTTCCTATTTTCCACCGTTTTTGCACTAACCTTGGTTTTATCCAAAGCCAGCTATATATAAAACGTTCGCCTTTGGCTTTTTCGATCAAATGATGCCTGATGCTTCTTTGGCTGGTGGCTGGGCGACAACGGAATTCAGAGAAGAATAGTAAATGTGACACATGCCGTCGTTGCCGCGCATTGTGATAGGTTTCCATGAGCAAAAAGAAACGTTTATATCGAACGGAAATAATGGTGGAACCGAGTGGAAAAATTGGCTCGCGACGCAACTGCCTTTCTTCCTATTTTCTTCCATTTCTAACACGACTGTTCTACATCATACTAGGGCTAAGTTAGGAAAAAGTGCAAAAGACATCGAAGGTGAAGTATGGTTTTAGAAATTTCTTTCTTTCATTTCCTAACGATTTGATTTGAAAATTTAGAATTTTGGAATTTTGAAAATTTGGAATTTTGAAATTTTGCAATTTCAGGTTTTTTGTGTAAATATAACAACTGTAACGGTTTTTTTGGTTGTAACCTTTTTATGGCTATTTATTTGTGTGTCGTTTGGATCAAAATGAATAGACAAACGAAAGTCAATCTTCGACGCAATACTTTGCGGCAATAAAACTGTTTTGATTCGGATTTCAAGGGATGCGGATCTGTTGTTATTTTTGTTATTTTTGCTTTTCATATTATCCGTTCGGTTATTTTGTTTTATTGTGCATTTTGCAATTCGCCGGGATCGAATCGCACGTAGGCTTTGCGAATTTGCAAAGGGGAGCGTTTTATTCTTCGCAATTCCATTGTGATCGCGATTTTATTGCACTTTTATATGCGCCTCGTATTTTTTCGTCTTGGTCAAATCCGAGATTCATATATGTTTTATATCCTAATATCATATACGAGTGTCTAAAGAAAAACCTTTTGGTCCTTGAAATTTTCCAAAATTTCATAACCTCTTTAGGAATTCGTCTTATTATTCCGCAACTTTTTCAACACTCGTATCCTGGGGTAATATATTCTGTATACATATGAGGCTAGCAATATATCCGTATACATATTATATTAGCAGAAGAAGGAGTATGAAGATGTGCGTTCGGTTGTTTGCACAAGCGACACGATGCCTTGCCCGAGATGTGTCCTGATGGATCGGTGGGCAAACAACCGGGAGGCACGAAGCGCTAGGAATAATACACTCGGATGCGAAGGCGACGGGCACTTTCGTCCTGAAGACGAGACAGAAGAACGAGGCGCGAGCATAAGTCAAGAGTGCGAAATTGTCACCGACATTCGCTCACGACGCTCACATATTGCTTGCCGCCAACTGAGATGAATGACGATACATAAAGACAAATATAAATGTGCTGATATCGAAGGACAAACAGGTAGTTTAGAAATTAAAATCCAAAAATCGAAAATTTCAAATTCAAACCATAAATTTTTTTTTCATCGCCTCTGAAAAGTAAATTTAGAAACGTGAAAAAGGATAGTACACCAATAAAAAAAAAACGAAGTGGGAATGGAGGCGGCAAAAGCAATAAAAACACATCGGGCACGCTCGGCCCTTCGTCTAAGTGGATTTCGTCATGTAGAACTGATTTTTTCTTACGTAATAAAGTTAATGTGCATAACGGAAGTCTCGATAAGTGCGGTTAAAAAGTACATTATCCTTGCTGGTGGCGGCTGTAGGATCGGATGTATGCTATACGGCCGGAACGTGCTACGATCGCGCGCGCATGTTGCCTACACCTCAGGCGCAGCAGTAGCTAACACGCGATACTTTATCATCATTCTTCCTCCCAGTCCGTCATTTGTCACGCCGTTGTAAACGTGATGACAGCTACCAGGTGCTTAATGGATTTTATAATCCTAGCTGGAACAACATAACTTTTGCTTCTGGTTATGTCGAAAACACGGGAGGTCGTGTAATTTGCAAATTTTCGTCCTTAAAAATTCCAATTTTGTATATTAAATGCTCGACTGTGATATTATACGATTTCATTTTGTTATATTACATTAGCTGTCGGTAATTCTGCCAGATGATCAAACATGTTGTTTAGTGTCTTGTTTTGAAATGCGTATGAGTTGGCAGCGATTTGTTTTACCTTTTGAAAATGTGAAAAATGATGTACACTTCTACGAACAGGGAGAGACGTGACGTCGTAATTTCCGTTATTATTTTTCCATTTTCGTGAATATATCATTGCCGATTGCTTCAGTTATTATTACCTAGCCTACATACATATAATACTCGAATGTTGAAAGAAAACGCACAATGAACGAAATATTTATATGAAAAAGCATATAGTTGGTTTTCCCAGCATGGAGGCGAAAGTTAGCGCAAAGCGTATCGACATTGCACAATGGAAATTTATTTTTGGAAAGAAAGCGGCGCAGTGCCGAAAGAAGCAAGCGGAATGTGCACAATACCTATACAAATTCAAGACGATCAATCATTTCGTTGGCACACAAGATCGTTGAATGAAGTCAATGTATGAAAGCCTGCGAAAGGTGTATGTACGTAGACTACGTAGTGTGTACCTCTACTTAAATATAAAAACGAAGTCAGGAATATGAAGACTGAATCTTTAATATCACCCCATCTAGGTGATTTGCGTTTTGTTTGAAGGGATGTTATGAAATTTCCGAAACATTCTATTATATTTATATGTACATTGTATAAAAATATTGCTGTTTATATCCTAAAAAATGGAAATTATAGCCTATTGTATTCTTAAAAGGTTTAATGCTTATTATTTCCTTTTTCTTTAAAATCCTTGAAATTTTCAAAATCATCAAAATCTTTTAAATATTTATAATATCCAAAATCGAGGTGCTATGCTTTTCTACTGCGCACAAAGCTATAGCATTATTAGATGTGCATTAATTACGAAAGCGAAACTGTATAAATGATCAAAGCGCATCGTCGTCGTTACTAACGCTTCCAAAGCTTCTGTAGGGAGCTTAGACGTGCAAATTTATTCGGAACTTAATTTCCCATGCAAATTTGTTATTATCGCTTCTTGACGACGTAAGCGAATTAGACAAATGTCTTTTCCCGCTTTGAAAAACACGGAAGAGGAGTGGGAGTGGATGAAATGAAGTTTTAAGAGCTTTTCTAAGCGTATGTGGGTGTAACTTGCATTCAATTTGCAAGCATAAATGTCATCCTTTCTTATTGCCATGTCATTCGATTGTATACTGTTACACTTGGCAGGTGGGAAGATTCATGGAGATGTCTATAATGTACTTGTTAATAAATCATAGATGATTAAACCTCTATTCACTCTATGTGTAGTTTCCAGATGGTGCATTTTCTCTTCTAAATTTCTCTAGAAATTACTATACGTTTCTTTATACAGTGTGTTTAGAATTTAATTTTTCTTCAAATTTTAATTTTGTGTTTTTGTTTGTTTCAGAATCAATTTCAATGATTTAAGGGTAAGTTTTTTAAATTTTTTTGTATCACCCTATATATACATTTGGAAATATTAACTACTTTAATATAGTCAACCTTATGCATGAGATATAATCCGCCCTTCTTTAACATGCCAAAATTTGCAAAGATAAAATAAGAATGAAAAGATATGCAGCAATTATTTAAATGAAATCGGTATCAGCTGCTGGTGAATTTCCATACAATTTCCACACACCCCAAATGACCATAACTTATACACAATATTCCTATTCGTATTACTACTACAAATGCAACATGTTCTCAATTTTTATTGAACATCGGATTTATTTAAAGACCTCTCTTTCTTTATAAATAAGGAATTTAATTTTGGTACATTGGGATTTAAGAAATAAACAAAGTTACATGATATAAAAGCATCCAAGAAAAGAATAAGAGGATTGGATTTGAGAAGGAGTGTCCAATGGCGTTATTTATCCCGTCAAGATGCCGCGAGTATTGCCAAAAAATATATTATTTGCTCGGCGAGTCCTTTCCCAACGCTCGGCAATATTTCAACACGACCTCATGTTTCCGTATGCTTCTCAAAACATCCCGAAAAAGAGCTTAAACACTATAGTCCCTTTATACAGGGAATTTAAAAAATTCTTTTATGCAAAAATTTATTTGATTTTTAATTGTCTTCTAAATTTTCTTATTTTTAATTTTTATAAAATTTAATTTAGAGAAAAAAATTAAAATTTTTAGACAGAATTAAATTAAGAAATTAAATTGAAACCAATTTTAAGTAATAAAACACTCAGTATGTATTTTGACTGTGCGATAATAGAAGAAAAAGCAATAACTGGACGCAGCCAATGAATCTTTCGGCTCTCCTTCGAGCGCGTCTATTCGAGTGTAAATGGTTTTCTATTCTGATATTCATTCGCAGTCTTATTCTTCATCTTTGTTGAGGTCCCCACAAGGAATTTATTAATATCCTAGATCAGGATGAAAGATTTCTGAAGGATATATTATTGCCCTTTTCTGAATTCGCCTGCTGGATCAAATTCTAATTCTGCAATAACATTCTTTATATTTTCATCTTGAAGATCAAAGGATCTTCTCTTATTACTCTTCCTTATTTCTGAGATGTACCGACAAGTTTATTATTTTTCATATTGGCATTTTCTAATATTTATAATGATATTCTGAGAAAACACGATATTGAAAGAAAAGTCATAATCAAATTCTCGGAAGTAGATACGTCCTATTAAATCACCATCACAAAGAAAAATTGCAGCATTTAGAAATCTACTGGAAATTGGAAAAATGACTTATGACTCTGAAAGCTTCTTTTATAGACTTCAAACGATGAAATAACTAGAAATTATATACAACGCCCAATTGCAACTTATACAATGTGTTAAAGAATATTTCACAAACATTTTAATTACTAAACCAAATAAAAAAATTGAAAAATTAAAATTTAGAAAATGTACAAATTTAATTTTGTCCTTATGGTGTTTTTAAATCATCCCCAAATGAAATAAAAGCCATTTGAAGTATATTAAAACAAATTGTATACAAGATGATGCGCTAGGAATTCGCAATGCATTAGAACATCTTCGCGACTGCCTCGAAACCGATTCACCCTTCGCTATAAATAAATCTTTGTGTAATTTCTTTCTCCCGAGGCGTAATACCACAAAGTCGTTTCGTTTCAGTTGTGCTGCCTCAAACGCAACAAATGCTCGCGACTGCTGGCAATGGACGTGATACGATTCCATTGTGCGGGTTGAAAAAAAAAATAGCAGGGTAGTATTCCATTCCGCAAACGTTAGGGATGCGGTCCGCGCGTTTTTAATATGTAGCGCTCCCGCGTTCTGATGATTTGGCAGTTATTGGCGCTTTCCTCTTCTCATAGATTAGTTACGTGAGTGGAAAGCTTTAGTTATTATTTATGACTGGTAGAAGAGTAGTATATACAAGTATCAAGTATGAAACTCTGACAAAATTTTGTTTAATAATTTTTTTTTACACAGGTAAAAATTTTTCTCTGTTTTAATTAATTAAAAATGCTCTCTCTATCTAAAATAAACGAGTGGATGTTTTACAAACTGAGTAAAAGCAAGTAAAGTAATCGTAAAATATTTAGTAATGTATATAAACCAGGTGTATTTCATTCTATCTGAAAAAGGAATGTAAAAACTTGGTATAAAATTAATCCGCGTGTTGGGCTGTCGTCCAACTTTTTCAATGTACATTTTTATTTCTGTTGGTTTTATAGAACTTTCTCTTTGTAACTTCCCATTGCGAGTCAGATGCACTCCCTGAAACTGTAGCCGATTGCGCATACATTAACTTTATACCACTTTTTTTCTACATCAGTTGGAACAAAGTTTTCATATTGCAGGCATGGTGGATCAGTAAAGCTGCTATACATGTTCCGAGTCTATATCTGCTGCCGTTTTCATGTTTATCGCATTTTAATTTCGCCTCTTTGCAAGCACTTGTCTCATTTTATAGACGGCTGGCCGCATATTACACGCTGCTCTCCCATTGTGATTTTAATCAAAATTTCATATTAACATACATAAGCTGCATAAACTATAAAACACAGTGAAATGAAAGCCACGTGATTAAATACAAAAGTTCTATATTTATATTGAATTGATAATATTACATAACCTCAACTTGTAGTATTATATCTGTCAGTCTGCATGACAAACAAATTGAAAAAGTGATCACGTGGCTTTCATACAAAAATGAATACTCGATACATCAATGCTTCAAAATGCAATAAAATATTCAGTATAATCATTTATTAATTAATCAAACATTGATTTTATTCATGACTCATGTGACTAACTTTAATTAATAATAGTTATTGTTAAAACCGTAATAGTACGACCATAGATAGCCATTTTCAATACACTATTAGATTTTGTAAACCTATTATACTTAATTAAAGTCCTACCACCCGCGAAAAATAATAAATTCACAGGATTGGTCCAACATCGGACAAAGAAGCCCACTGTGGTGAATGAATAATAAAATCTAATAAAGGGTTGCTTCAACGTTGTATGTACCAACTACATTTAATTTCGCATTGAATAAAATTTCAAAGGAGCGAAATCTATTTAATAAAGTTTTCTTTAGTAGGAATCGTCCTTTGTGATATTTTCAAATTCATTATAGTTTTATTTCGCTTAGTCATCTTGCCTTTATTATTCTGTAAGAAAAAGAAATTATCACGGATATATTTGAATTTGAGTTTCTTAGCGTTATTCTTGTCAGCAAAACAAATCTTTTGTAAACACGGAAAAAATGAACAAAAAATAAAAAGAAAAAGTTTATTAATTCATTTGGAACTGCAAATATTGTTTTCTTTCTTTTAATTTTGTAATTTTTTTGGTGCCAATTTTATACCACTTCTAACTTTTGAGCTCAAGTTACAATCCGGATTTTTTCTCAATTTCCAATTTTTTTTCTCTTTTATGATTATGACGTACTGGCTATATTCATTTTCAAATTGGCTTTCTAAATAGGTCACATCTGCTACTATGACCGGCGCCTCCACATACTTAACACATCTCAAAACGCCTCACTTCGGCGCAAAAAAACTTTTTTCCGCTTTTAATTTTTAATAGATTACCAAATATATTATTAATACCCAAACCAACAAAGAAATAGAAATGCTGGAGGTAAAGCACGTAATCTGTAGTAGCTAAAATCAGACAGAAGCTGCCTTAGTGGTTCCTAGTAAAGAACATTTATTGCCAATTCAACATACGTACCACGTCGATGTTGGATGTTCTACTCGGCACAGCATTCGTTCGATGTCCGTCGGCATCGTGGTGTTAGCTGCGGTGAAGGAAACAAGGCACGCTTCCTGCGGATCGACCGCCCCTCGCGTGCCTAATGGCTTTCGGCGTAAACTTTTCCCTTGCCGTTTTATCCAATTATGCATTTTACGAATGCTGCCTCCGCGCGAACACACATCGTTCCTGTTGTAGAGTTGTAGATCTGATCCGTGCTTTTCTCAGTTCTTTTATTTTTCTAATGATCAGCTGTAGAATAACAATTACCAATTGTTGCCTGGCCAAATTACCTCGAGGTTAATTCTTTACAAATTAGTGATTTACTTCGTTCGTGTTTCTAAATTTTCTAAATTTAATGTTTTATACAATTTAACAATTTTTAATTAAATTTAAAAATTAAATAGTAAATAATTAAAAAAAGGAATTTAGTTAGCGTAATTATGCAAACAAAATAAACGTTACATTCGCATAATTGGAAATCCAACAGAAAGTAAATATTTCATATTTATTTAGATAAAATAATTTATATTTAAATGTAAAATAAATAGAATGAAAATGGTTCCATCAAATTAAAACTTTTCGCTCAATGGAAATTTCGTGTGGCACACTCATGAATAGATATTATACATAAACTCCCGTTTTCATCTCAATCTCCCTTGAACTGAACCCTACCTCCCTAAAAAACCCAATCAGCCAACTCGTAGAAGTTTGCTTGAAGCCACGCTCACCCATGAATAATAATAGGGCAATGATGATGAATGCTCAATAAGTAATCGAGACCGCGGTCGAATTGGCGAGTTTGTCTTTGGCATATGCGATGACATCGAGTGTCTGTTGCAAGTCCTCCAGTTCGAACGTGATCGAGTTGTCTGCGTTGCGCATAGCAGATGCAATTCTTGGCCGAAGGCCCAACTTTTCACTCAGGACAAGCGCAACAATATTACTGGGCTCTTCAGTGGGTGAAAGTTTTCCTTTAAGGTTTAACTTCTTATAATTGGGACGACTTGAAATCATAGCTTTAAGGATTTGATTTTCTTTCTCCACTTTGCTTAAGGTATCAGAGGTATCCACTAATTTTCGCGTCAAATTTACAATGAGTTGGTTACAAGTTAAAAGTTCGTTTTGCGAATTTCCTGTGGTTGTTGATGGTATTGAAGCGTGTTTAGGAGCTGCAGTTGGGAAAGTCACCTTGGATATTGTTTTCATTCCAGTTTCAACTTGTTCCATTGTTGTTCCTTGAGTTTCAACATTGGGTAGTTTGGAAATGTTCTCCATGATTAAATCTAAAAATAAAAATGAAACAATCTGGTTTTAGTTCTAGAATTGTAGGATGTAATTCTCCACCTTTGGGGTTCAGTAGTCAGTCAATGCCTGAGAAAGTCCAATAAAGGTATCGCGACAGGTAGGAAGGTATATCGAGGACACATAATTAAAGCATCATGAATAAAACATGTCTAATTTGAAAGCATTAGCACCTCTATGTGTCACAAGTATGTAAATATCGCGAGACGTGATTTATACGCCGCTGCTACCAACGAAGGTTCCGACAAGGACGTACGCCTTTATTGCACCTTTCAGCAGGACTACATGCTCTTCAGTATGCGCGTCTTTGATATGTTTGCCTAATGTTTGCATACGATGGTGGCAAAGACCGTTGACTGGAAGAGCCAGCTAACGTTTCCTTCATCCCTACAGCCTTAAAATGACGCTTCATTAAATGCAACATGCACCGTATGTTTGCACCCCAAACTCCTTGACTAATTCCCTCAAAACCGCAATTTTCACAATTCCCCATGACTTATTGCGATATCAAGTATCAAACGCTTCCGAAACTTGACAAAACACGCACTTCATCTTATCATATCTCCCTAAACACGTAAACAACGATGTTTATTAGTTAGAAAGCCCCAGCAGGATTTACTCCGACAGAATTGCTATAGAACTGTCGGAGTAACTTGATGCAAACAATATGCCATCCATTCCATCTTCTGCTCTACTTCATCTCGCTGTTCTAAGAGATAGATCACGAGTCATACAGCAACTTACCATCGATCACTGAAACCTGCTTGTCTTTACGGTAACCAACACCGTCGTGGAGCACGTACAGCCAATAGTGAAGACGATCTCCTTTGCGCAATCGTACCATACGATCTTCGAAGATCCAGGAATTGTTGAAAGGCCTCAACACATCCTTATAATGTTGCCCAATTTCGTAGTCCCTCATAGCGTAATTCACATTCCCATGGAAGGCAAATAGTTGCGTGCCTGTTTCATGTGGTAAAAGTACTCGCAGACCACGAGGATAATACGCTTCAATTTTCACTTCTGGTATTTTGTATGGATGAACTTGTTGAATTATATTTAGCCATAAGAAAACGAGGCAAATTTTAAGTGATTTGGAAAACATTATGACCGAACGCAATGACTGACTATTCACTACTAAAGTTAAAGTGGATTTTATTATAAAGTTTCGATTTGCTTGATATTTATACCAACTAAGATGAGATTAAATTGTGTTATTTCCATACCACATTGATATCGAATTGAGTAATGACTTGACGTTTGACCAGAGGGACTGACTGGTTTCTCCCATACAAATCAAGGTCATTAGAATATTGCATTGTATAACAATACTAACAATTTACATGAATTAGTGAAATATTAAGTACAGTTCGAAATTGAGTATTGTACACATAAACCGATTAATTTTTGTTATATTTAAGTCACGAGCTGTTTTCATAGCGATTAGAGCAAAGCGATAAAGGAAGTTGGCCACTTGCGAAATGCAAATTTAATTAATCTGTTAATGAATGGAAATCATCTTCATTCGTAGACAGCGGGAAAAAAACCCAAGAGGCTAAGGCGGAATTGTGCGAAGAGTAGATAACAGAGAAGCCAATGGAATAATGAACAAAAGATGAACGACGAGTTGGAAAGCCTTCCTTCACTTTTACACAAAGAAATGAAACGCGACCAATTTCAAAAAGTTGAAGTAAAAAGTTGACTTTTGACTTAAATACATTTTAATGTATTTGAATATCGGAAATGTTAAAATCGATTGTTCATTGACGACATTTTTAATGTTTCATTTAATTTTCCGCTATGGCATATTTCTTTCTGGATTCTCAAGATCTCCAATAGCAATTTGTTGATTCCCAGTTGCTGCTTCTTGTGTCGTGTCTCGCTTTAATTTATTATATGTTTGTGCCAAGGCCTGGTGCGTGGATCGGTTGAATCGTTGGGTTTTTGTCAATTACATTTAGATCACTCCGATGCATCTTCTTAAATGGAAGCAAGCCGCGATCAGGTCCCGCAGTCAGAGACAGCCTACAAATCTTTAGGGATTCGATTAAAGAACTACATCACGAAGAGAGTCTTGGATCCCAATGGTGGTGGTTGGGCTGAAGGAATGGGAGACCATTGAACACTATGCTTCGTGTATACGTCGGTGTACATTTCTTACAGAGTCCCGCTTCCGTTCTTGAGACTTGTGTCTGGGGTTATTTGTAGTAGAAGAGATACTAGAGGCTTTTTTAAAAGGGAATACAAATAATTAAATCTTCTCCTTCTAAATTGAATTTATATTGGGTGATGTAAAAATTCCTAAATTATTTAAATGATTTTTAGGAGATTTTCTCAAGGGAAATTTAAATTTAAAATTTTGATGAAATTTTTAATATTAAAATAAAGTATTTTTTATGTTATATCACCCAGTATAATGTTTTGTATTTCTATCTTAGCTTGATTACTTTTCCGTCTTTTCATCTTGTGGACTTCGGCTCTGTCTGTGCGGTTCGCAAATTGAATTTCACCAATGTTCACCTTTTCGTGCTTCCACCTTAAAGAATTCTACTTCGTTGGAAAACAAATCCCTACTTTACATCCATAAATAGTCCTTGAAAACAGCAAGTTTACACTGGTAACAAAAGCACTAGCTAAATGGTGTATCAAGTCTTAAATAACAATTTGGGATTTACCAACCCTTAATTCCCATTGTCTTTCTTTCTGTCATAAAAGTCAAGAAAGAACTTTTCCAACTTTATATGAAAATCTAATTAAATGTATTTTCATTACGCACATCAAAAGCTTCCTGAGAAAAAAGTATCCACCTACCAAATGACGTTTAATTTAATTACTGGGAAAGACAGCTTTTGATCAAAACTTTGTATTATTACGGATCGTATAGCTCGACCCAAAAGTGTGCAGACCCAAAGCTCTTTCTCATCTATTCAATACACAAGAATAAAGCGCAAACTTTCGAGCATAGAGTATAACGACATTCCCCAACTCGATGCCTCAGTTCCTAAAGATACCCTCTATTGTTGTAGTGCCGGAACGAGTACGACACGTGTAGCAGCTTTGTTAGTGCAGCCTTGTATTTTTGGGTCTTCGCACATTCGTTTAGTTGGCGTCGCGACGCGGTTCGTGCTAATAATACTCGCACGTACAACAAAGCTAATAATACGGTTGACACTGATTAAAATTGCCGACGCAACAGTATTTTGTTTTAATTAATTCCTGCTCGCTTTATGCTAGTTGCTTGCTTATTCTAAAGGACACGTCTCTATCACGAATGACTTTCGAGTCCAAAATTAAAACTTTTTGTTATCGATATATATTTTTGGTAATAAATTTAAAAATTACTTAATTTAATTAAGTAATTCTATACTAGCTAATTAAACAAGTTTATCTATAAATTTTTAAGCTTGGTTGTACACAGAACGCTTTAACGACTGCAACGGAAAATTCGCATTGTTAATAATGCATGTTACTCCTAGCTAAACGACGGAACAAAATGTAGGTGGAGTTTGCAACGTTGAGCTTCACCGCACAATCTGTGCTTTTCATTACTTGAGGAAATCTCAACTCTGTGAACCCATGTCGTCCCCTATTTCCATCCCCTTTTTCCTTCTCCCATGGCAACCATCAGCAATATTATGACGTTCATTAAACAACGAAACCGTAACTTAAACATTAACTTTTAAAGCTTTTTAATCAAAAGCCTTTCTGTTGCGGGGTCGGTCGGTGTACTTCATGCGGAAGTTAGCATCATGCGCTTGCTTGCGGTGAGACTCTGGAACTCTGGAAGCGAGAAGGACATTTAACTCACTCGTAAAAAGTGACGCGCGAGCGCGTAAAAGGCACCTGATGCTCTCTTCACTCTCCGAAATTAACCGAAAGCAAAGCCTCTGCAACAAGAAGCATAAAAGTTTGATGAAAAACTCTGACCCAAACTCTCAGCCGGAATATGTCTATCTGCGCTTAACTTTCTCACTTGACTTTCTTTGGTTTCCTTACACACAGGAAGAAAACGTCGCCGAAGGAAGAGTTGGAATGAAATATGAAAATTGAATTTTTCCCATTTTATTTTTGATGTGCGCCGAAACTATTATAAAGGAGACACGACGAGAAGGCAGGTTTTTCGTCGATAGGAGAAGTTATATTCGTCATCCGGGTGTCATTTAGTTTTATATAGAAAAGTATACGCGCGGGGTAGAAGTTTCGTTTCTTATAAAAAATGATGATGCGCGCTATCGAGGAGAATGTTGCCCATCGAATTCTAGTAATATATAGGCAACGAGTCCCGCGCGCGAGCTTCTCGACGCGATGAACCGCGGAATTCAATTTTCCATTGACACCCATTCATCTTGTACGCTCTCTCAACTGCTTCTCCTATCGGTACCGGAAGTCGCGAAATGTACCACGCCGACGCCAGCATACTACGATAAACGGAAAGGCTTTTGTGACATGTGACAAACTTTACTTTTGAAAGAAAAGACGAATACAAGTTTAGGTAGTTGATGGAAATGAAAATGCTAAGAATTAAAGGGCAAATTTTAAATTTGAACGAATGGTATTTTTTGGTATTTAGTAATGCACTAAAAGGACATAGAAATAATAATACGTTAATGTAATTTTTTGTGAATCTAGTATAATGTGTTTACAAAAATAGTTTTTTTTTCTATTTTCTGCATTAATAGATTAAAACATTTCTGAAATTTGGAACAATCGACAAAAAATATAGGAACATGTGAAAGCATTGTGTAATTATAGGTATTAATAACCAACAGACACAAATTTATTTCAAATTAGAATTACATTTTAAAATTAATATTAATTACAATAAATTAACCGAATTAATTTTATTTCTATCATAAAGTTAATTTCTTTCTCGCCACAAAATTCATAATCATATTTATGAATTCCAGCTTCTTACAATAACATCGATTTTTTTTTATTTCTTACTACCACCATTGTTGAAAAAATTTAATATTGACATAAACTCACTAAATGGATCACTGAACATTCCAATATCCGGTAATGACTCTCTTTTGATATTAGTAAACTTTCTTAAATCAGGCACCCATATCTTATCAGTAGAGACCGGATTTTTAGGTAAAAACAAGTGTCGTTTTAGGTACCTAAATAGGTAAGAAAAAACCTAAAATTAGGTAAGAAAAAGTGCCAAAATGTCAAATTTAGGTAAAAACAAA